>JALMGJ010000003.1:43511915-43564415 GCA_023362775.1 Charina bottae
GTCAGCATGTATCCGTTACAAATTCACAATATCTTTCCAGCTTCAGAGGCTTGTTCTCCATGACAGGTGTCAGGATTGTGGGTGATTTAAATTAATATTAGAGGACAATACACTAATGGCAGAAAAAAATCTGCATAATCTTCTCAGCTTTGGCCTCTAATGCCTGTAAAATATGAATTGCTCCTAGGCAAATTGTTAAAGGATTTAGGGCAGTCATATGTGAAGAGCACAACAAGATACAGCTGATAGGCTCTTAGAATGCAGATCCAAATATTTTAGATACCATCTGGACACATAAGTAGTTTCCATAGAAGAATTGCACTGGGGAATTCAGTGGAGATTTCAGTGCATTTATTGGGAATTTTATTATGAAGAATACCATGCATAGGCAGAACTTGTTTATTATTTTCAGCCAGCAGCAACAGTATGTTTACCAGCAGTATTTCTAAATATGTGTTTATAGGAGCAATCCACTGAGCACTGCTGCTGTGAAAGTCATTCATTTCAATAAAGCTCATGCAGCGTTCCTGTGCAAGACCCACTGTAATGAATCAGGTTTGGGAATCTTGGTTGGATTGCTCTTGTATAATATAACTTTTATGTCAGCAGCTAAACTACCTATGGCTAATGGTATTGTGAACAAATAAGAGAACATTTGTGCTTCCTGGAAAGCTTCTTGTAGGACTGTCACTCCAAAAGCAAGAAGAAATGATGTTAACAAATAATTCCCACAACAAAAAAGTGCAATGTGACTTCCTATCCCATGTTATAGCCATGACTTCTTTCAGGATACTCCATTCCAATTTCATTATCTTCAGTTTTCCACTCCATTAGCCACATTTATTAGTTTTTGTTTTTGTGTGGAGTTTGGTCTATCAGATAGTTTCCCAATGCTTTTGCTATCAAGTCCAATCACTTGCTTGGTGCTAGAATCTAAAGCATTCAATGCTGGGGAGCCTGCTACTTCCTAGATAATTGGCTCTACCATTGAACTGCTCACATTAAGAATTATTTCCTAATATCCAACTGTTTTTGACTTCATAAACATCGTAAGTCAACACAAGTTCTCTATGTGTACATAAGATGATGACCATAAAAATCAACACCATCACAGAACTTGTCTCAACAGATAATGTTTCCATTTGTTCTTTGCTTTTGTCTTTTGCTTGTTGTAATTGCATTTCCTTCAGAAAACCTGCAGACAACCTGCAGACATCTGCAGGAAATTTGCAGAAATGTGGTGTGGTTCTTTATGATAGACAACCATTGTAGACAATCAAGATGAAAACACTTTTATATAAATAAAAATTCACTCCTGTATGATATGGGACATGATATATTAAGAGTTGTTCACTTAAAACAACTTTTTAAAATGAAGTACAGTACACACCTGAACATATTGAGAAGATCAAGTAAACTAAAAAAGGACAAAGACTACAACAATAACCATAAGAATCTCCTTGTCTTGGGCTCAGAAAGCTTAGAAGACCTAATTTTCTAAATTGGCAGCATGTGGGCCAGATGGCTAAATGTTATTGTATAAGCATTTTGCTATAAAATTCTAAGTTAAATTGAGGTCAGCAATTTAGGATTCTGGTAACTACTTAACCCCACAACTTTTGGAAAATTAATATTAAATTGCTAAAACTTCACCCAGTCCCCAGTATTAGCAGGGTAGGTTGCATCATGTACAATAATCCAACAACTCAATAAATGAGCTTTATTTATAAAAGGCATATATTAGAAAATACATCAAACATTACAATCCAGAATTCCAGGAAAGAGTTGAACCCATCTCTTTTAGAAAGCTGAGATAAAGGACTGTATGGAAGAAGATACTCAGTGTTGGTAGAGGAGGCTTACTAAGTAAACAAGCAGTAAAAAAGTGAAATATAAAAAAATTCTATCATTGCTAGCAAATGGAGACTCGAAGATATAGTTTGTTTCATGCTGAGCTAACCTATTAAGAGACTTTAATTTTCCATCTTTTTTTTTTGCAACCCAACCCCCTACCCCTATTCTGGCTGTGCATCACAGAATTCTGTGGAACACAGAATTTCTATCCTCCAAATAAAAGAAGATAAGTACATTAGTCTGAAGACATTTATGAAATTGCTTTCAGCAGCAAGTAATTATGAGAGAGGAAGGAAAATAACACCAAACTTATCTCACTTGCTATAGAGTGGAGCACTGGCCAATTCTACTCTCAGTCACTCATGCCCTAGTTACCTCCTGAATAGACTACTGTAATACATTCTACATGGGGCTGTTCTTGAAGAGTATCTGGAAGCTTCAGCTGCTGCAAAATGAGGCAGCAAGGACAGTTATGTGTGCTCCAAGATCTGCACATATTATACTTCTGCTACTCAAGCTGCACTGGTTACCAGTTTGCTTCTGGGTCCAAGTCAAGGTGCTGGTGATGACCTAAATGGCATAGGGCTATGTTATTTGAGCCTTGCCCAATTACGTCCACCTGTCCCATCAGGTCCAACAGGAGGAGCATGTTGTGGGTCTCTCCAGCCAAGGAGCTTCATTTGGTGGGGTCTAGGAGGAGAGCCTTTTTTGCCATGACACCCGCCCTTTGGAACATCATTCCCCCTGAGGTGAGGTTGGCCCCAAACCTGTTGGCCTTCCAGAAGGCCCTCAAAGCTTGGTTTTACCGTCAGGCCTAGGGATCCCATGGAAGTGTGGAGCCTATTAAATGGCTGGTATAGGTTGATTGCACTGTTCCCTGTCATTTTGTTATAGTTTTTTAAATTGTTTTTAACTGTTTTAATAGATGTTTAGCTTTTGTTTTAATTATGTACTCTGCCCAGAGTGAGATGGGCAGCTTAAATAAATAAATAAATAAATAAATAAACAAACAAATAAATAAATAAATAAATAAATTCGTAAGTAAGTTAGTAGGCTGTTGTGTAACCAACCATCTTCCTCCTTTTGGTAGATGGGTAGCCATATAAATTTGTTTAATAAATAAATAATAAAATAAATTTCAAGTGATATACTTCAGAAGGACATTCCCCTGGTCCCAACACCATTTTCCAAACCCATGACACCTTGTTTTCTATGATAAGGAACAATAAATGTGTCCACCCACAAAGAATTGCTTTATACCATCATTGTATAAACAATGCTTTATACCATCATTGTCTACATTGTTATAGAAGGTTCAGTCTGTTCTAGATACTCATTTTCTGCAAGGAAGGCTTGTATTTAATTGCCTGCTGTAGTTCACTTTTAGGCATAAGAGGTCTGCTATTATTTGATACATGGATAGGTTCTAATAGAATGAGTATACTGCATACTTATTCATGAAGATGGTTTTTCTAATGCCTGCCTGAAGTTAGTTCTTCTCTTTTTATGAGCTGCTAGCCTCTTTAGTATTTGTTTGCTATAAATTTTCAATTATTACCTTAATGAGGTGGGAGGGGGAAAGAGAAAAAGAAAAGCAACCTTTCATTTTATTGTCAGTTTCTGGTTCCTATTTATACAGATTTATGGGACTTGAATGCTGTTAAATAAAATATCTTCTGCATTGCTTGGTTGCATATTAGGCCAGCTGTTTTTAGGAATCAGGTAATGCTCTATGACAGAAGTTACAAACAAGTTGTTTATTTAAGAGTTAAAGGAATTTGACACATAAGTACTTTACTTATCATGTAAGCAGTAGATTTTCATTAACCAAATCCACATAACTCTTATTATCTCTGTCTTCATTACCTGTGTTGTGTTGCTATTGTTTAAGAAAGAAAATACATTTATTGACAAACTAGTTTAATAGTAATTAAAGGTTGGCATACCTGTGTGCAACTTTTATTATCACATTTAAAGGAAAAATTTAGTTCCTGATGAATGAGCCCAATATCCATTTTAGCAGACCTTACTATGGATTGAGAGCCAGTTTGGTCTAGTGGTTAAACCGGGAGACTGAGTTCTAGTCCTGCCTTAGGCACAAAGCCAGCTGGGTGATCTTGGGCCAGTCACTCTCTCTCAGCCCTAGGAAGCAGGCAATGGCAAACCATTTCTGGAAAACATTGCCAAGAAAACTGCACGGACTTGTTCAGGCAGTCTCCAAGAATCGGAATGATTGAACAGATAAAAAAAAACTATGGTTAGAGATAATGGTCTCAAGCTTCCTATTGGATCTACTGTCTATTCCCATGCTAGCACTTGATGATACATGCAAATCAGATCTATCTAATGATTTGAAACTGCATACACATTTTTAAAAAGAGTGAAAATTCTAGGATTGAGAACTAAGGTGTCTGTAATCCTTTTTATTCATGTATGTCATTCTTTGAAGTCATTTCTTAACTCCTTGCCACACCCTGATGGAAGATTATTTGGCAAACATTAAATATTACTTGGAAGCCATCAGAGAATGAGTTGCATAGACTTTTCAGTCTCTCCAAGTAGAGACTGAATTCCTTATGTCTTCCTTTTGCAACATTTTGATTTGGTAATAGAAGTAAACTCCAGTGCAAAAGGATAACAATCAAAGGCTTTGAGACTGATTAAGCACTTCAGCTCTACTTCACCCATTAATCAACTTGGCAGTTATTTATTGCTCTGAATTGTACAATGCAGTGGATATCATTCTCTAAGCATAATAAGTGTAACATAATAAGTAGTATCATGATGAAAGTTCTGATGTTGTAATAACAGGTTGTTTAACTAATATTCGTAGTCTGGGTACATCCAAAATATATGTTATAGACTTTCAGGTACAAATAAAATATTCCAAATGAGTTCAAGATTTTCAATTTGCATCAAAACAAGAAGAAATGAAACGCTCCAAACTTTAAAATAATTTCTGGTGATAATTCAACATAATGACCAATTAAAATTACTGTAACTGTTATATCTCACTTGGGACACCATTAAAATGAGATGCTGTACAGAGCACAGAAGCAACTGAATGATATTCTGAGTCATTTATAAACTACAAGGAAAAAACAAAAAGGAGGGTGGGGGTGTTAGAGCAATAGCACAAAGGAATTATAATTACCCTCTGTTTAATTTTCAGTGCAATCCTATCTATGCCTCCTATGAAGTATGTTTCAATTACTCCAAGAAGTATAGGATTGTGAGCTTTAATTACAAAAAATTGCAACAATATTGAGACTTAGTTCAAGTCTTATTTTCCATTTGTTGACTTTCTCAGTAATACCTATACATTATTTTACATAAACACTCCCATATAAAGCTGAAGCTCTATACACACCCACCACTGGAAAAGAAGCCTCATTAAACATAATGAAGCAACAATTGAGTAGATATGCAAAGATACTACTAAAACTATTCAAAAGTTTGCATTCTACTCATAAGCCGTTGTGTGGTAATATGAAGTTGATTATAATATTTGAAGATATTTCAATATAAAGTAATTGTGAAGTTTTTGCATGGGTAAAATTTTGTGTTCCTTTTGTAAGTTTCAGTATCTGCTTCCAAATCAGTGTAAAAGTACAGAGACATTTTGAAAATAAAGTTAAACATTCCAAAAGCTCCTGTACTGCCATTAGACAGGCTGAGTTAGCTTCTTCTGCAAATAATTTGGGTTTCTTATACAAATTGTTACATTTTGTTCTTTATTCTTATGTATTGTAGCCAGTTTGGTCTAGTGGTTAAGGCAACAGACTAGAAAACAGGAGACTGACAGTTCTAGTCCCGCCTGAGGCATGAAAGCCGGCTGGGTGACCTTGGGCCAGTCACTCTCTCTCAGCCCAACTCACTTCACATGGTTGCTGTTGTGGGGAAAATAGGAGGAGGAAGGAGTATTAGGTGAAGGCTATTGTTGGTATTGTTGAAGGCTTTCACGGCTGGAGTTTGATGGCTGTTGTGGGTCTTCCGGGCTCTGTGGCCGTGTTCTGGAAGTTGTGGTTCCTAATGTTTCGCCAGCATCTGTGGCCGGCATCTTCAGAGTATTAGGTCTGTTCCCCACCTTGAGTTATTTATAAAAATAATAAAGGCAGGATAGAAAATAAATGAATGAATGATAATAATGTCTTACATTGTCTTTCTATCCCAATGATGGAATTTATATACTACTTTATTTATTTATTTATTTCCAAGGGAAATTGCTTTTAAAGAGAAGCTGATATGAATAGCTAGAGGAAAATATATAATTATGTGCTTTTGCTTTTATATTGTCTGATACTTTATTGTTGTAAACTACTTAGAGATTTTTTCCCCTAAAGCGTAAAACACACAATATATAAACAAGTAAGCAAGTCCCCCCTCAATTTCCTTACTTAGGGGTTAGTGTTCACCATATATATCCCATTCCTGACCCTTATTTGCTCGCTATTATATATGATTTAAGCCAGTGATGAATAAAAGATGCTTAATTGTGAAACAATTTATGCAACGAAGCGATGTTTTATTCCTCCTTTACCACTTTCCCACAGATTCACAATAAATGTACAGAAACCTGTTGCTGTGTATTATGTTCACTGGAAAGGCCAATTTTTCACTGTCCCAAATGAAAAGCTATGAATATTCACTCCCTTCTCCATATGCTTCATTATCCAATAGATTTGAAGATTTTACAGCCAATGAATACTATAGCAATTTCCTTACAGGATTTGTTTGTTTGTTTGTTTGTTTAAATTTCACAGGTTTATTTGAAGTTAATGGAAAGGTTCAGGAAGTTTGGGATGGATTCTCCTTGTATTATGGCATAGTTACAATTGCTTCATTAATTCATTTTTATTTTTAAAGGAAATAATGTTTTGCTATGCAATTTCCTTATATATTTGAAAATGTTTTTATATACTACATATTTGTCATCTTTCAGGAATAAAGAAGTTTCCTTTTTTATACGATAAGGTGAATATTACATAATGAGGTGAGATATCCCAGTAAATCCAGTACTGAATTCATAGACTGGGTCAACAGTTATCACCTTTCCATATAACACAGTTATTTTTATGGAATCCTGGAGAGGTATATGAGCTATGGTTCTAGAGAACTCACTTGTTTCTCAAATAGTAGCAACACTTCACTGACACTTTTTAAATCTGTTATTTTAGTTATTTAGTTCTTCTATGAGATGAGCAAAGCAAGTTTACAAAATTCATTACATAGGAGTATGGCCTCACAGGCAGACCCATAAATGGGGCTTTACTGAGGTCACTCTGGATATTGATGTTGAGCTTTTTCAGCCTCGAGGCTTTCTCTGGGTGAGTAAAATCAGGTAGTTAGGAGATAATTAATTAATTAATTAATTAATTAATTAATTTTACAAATTTTGCCACCACCCATCTCCCCCCAGAAGAGGGACTCTGGGCAATTTACAATAAAGCTAACAAGTTAAAAACAATAGGCATAAATAGTATGTAAAATATAAATACAATACAGCATATAAATATAAAATAAAAATAAAATCCAGATGGCAGTTAAAAGTTCTAATTTAATTCGTGCATATATGAGGACCACTTTAAGGCACTAGCCATCCCCAAGAATGACTACCCCCCTTCCCACCCCAAGTGAGATGGCAAAACCAGGTTTTCAACTTCTTCTGGAAGGTCAGGAGAGAGCAGGCTTGCCTCACTTCTGGGGGAAGAGTGTTCCAAATGGCAGGAGCCACAGCAGAAAAGGACCGCTTCCTGGACCCCACCAGTCAACATTCTCTTATAGACAGGGTCTGTAACATGCCCTCTCTGCATGACCGGGTGGGATGGGTCAATGTAATGGGGATGAGATGGTTCCTCAGGTAACCTGGACCCATGCCATGTAGGGCTTTAAAGGTGATAACCAAGACCTTGAATTGGACCCAGAAGCAAACTGGTACCCAATGCAGCTCGCACAGTAAAGGTGTTACATGTGCTGATCTTGGGGCACCAAGAATTGCCCGTGCGGCCGCGTTCTGGACCAGCTGTAGCTTCCAGATACTCTTCAAGGGTAGCATAATAATAATAATAATAATAATAATAATAATAATAATCATCTATTTATTTATTTATTTATTTATTTATTTATTTATATGTTAACTTGTATTACCGCTCCATCTCCCCCGAGGGGGACTCTGGGCGGTTTACAGTACAACAATTTAAAATCTTTAAAAGTAACTAAAATTTAAAATACATTACAAAACTAATACATTAAATATAATAATAATAATAATAATAATAATAATAATAATAATAATAATAGATAATTGTATACATCTATGTGGATGCCAGTCTTTCATGGGAAAGAACTGTCCTGAAGAATCAAGGGGTCTAAAGTGTTACAAAAAATGTCAATTATAGCCAATATTTAAGGCAGCAGAGCTCCATGTGACTCATCACAGAAATTAGGCCAGATTCTAATCTCAGTGAGGTATTCAATATACAGTGGGGCACTTATAATTGAACTCTAAAAAAAAAATAAGTTAACCTTAATAATGACAAATTTGTGTGGCTGGTGACCTTGGCTCTGAGAATTTTTGTGACAGCAGAGAAGTGATTGTTGCCATTGTGATTAGCAAAATGTCCTAGCTGTAACTGGATTTCCTGATGGTTTCTGGCCAGTAAGACTTGGAAATTTAATTAATTTAATTAAATTATTAAATACCTTAACTGGTTGAGGCTAGCCCTTAATTTTCTAGGAGTGGTGGTAAGGAATAGGCTCTTTACTTTTATTGTGGTTAATGACTAGCTGCTCCTCACTCGATGGTTGAGCAAGTTCACTAAGGCTCTGTTCAGGCCCATTTGTGTCAAAGAAAGAACTGCTACATTATCAGCATATAGAATGATGGAGATGCTTAGTTTAGGAATGAAGAGTGAAACTCAGATTATGTCAGAATTTGAACCAGTGAGGTAATATAAATGTTAAAATGGGAAATTGAAGTGCAATTTTTCTGCACACATTTATGAACATGGATTAAAGGTGACTGCATGAAACACCACAGGTGACATGCATTACATTGTTTTCATGTAATTTCACGATTAGTGATAACATGATATACTTATCTAATGCAACATTGAGTAGTATATGCAGAGGTAACAAATCATTCAGTTTTTCCTGGACTGTGCTGCCTGAGATATCAGGTAGAGATAATTTATATGCTTTTGATGATAATGGTGGTGTTGGTGATAGCAAAGGAGAATAATGTTAATATTTAAGGAGTCCATAATTAAACCCAATAAACTGTTCAATATACTCCTTTGATTATCCAATTGTTTGTTTTGTAGGACTGTTCATTTAGATATTGGTAAACCTCATTATTAGAGTATCATTTTAATGTCTAGATTATCTTTATTTCTTTTTCATATCTATTGCTGATAGAGTTTACTCCTTTTCATTGATTACTGAGAGTTTGTGTTTTAGGACAGCTTTCTTCCGTGGCTTTAAATTAGTCTCTGAGCAGGAACATTTCTTCATAAGTTTCTCTGTGGAAGTCTAAAATGATTATAGATAATTATATTGTTTATGTGTATTGTATGACAATTTTATTTTGCTCTCCCTAATAGCTGTGCATACTCAGATCTGAAGGCATTTCCATGATGTTTGTGGATGGGTACTTATTCCTTTACCTGCTAATTGCATATTTATTTTTATTTATCACATTTATATCCCGCCCATCTCCCCCACAAGGAGGGACCCTGGGCGGTTCACAATAAAAAGTTTAAAATCAATAAAAGACCATAAATAACACTAACAATCAGTAAAAATACCTAATTACAATCCGATCCAAGCAATGGTAGATCTTAATTATCCCATGGGCCGGTAAGGCTGGTCAAGGCAGATCTAAGAGACCAGCCAACCCCAAGACTGGCTATTCCCCTCCCTTCCCCAAGCATGGTGGCAAAACCAGGTCTTTGGTTTTTTTCTGAAGTCCAGAAGAGAAGGGGCCAATCTTATTTCAGGGGGAAGAATATTCCAGAGGGTGGGGGCTACTGCAGAGAAGGTACACCTCCTGGACCCCGTCAGATGGAACTCACAGATGGGGCTCGTAGCATGTCCTCTCTGCATGACTGGGTGGGACGGGTTGATGTGACAGGGATGAGACGGTCCCTCAAGTAACCTGGTCCCATGCCATGTAAGGCTTTAAAGGTGATAACCAACACCTTGAATTGAACCTGGAAGCAAACTGGCACCCAATGTAGCTCGCAGAGCAAAGGTGTTATGTGTGTTGATCTTGAGGCACCTAAAATCGCCCGCGTGGCTGCATTCTGAACCAGCTGAAGCTTCCGGATGCTTTTCAAGGGTAGCCCCATGTAGAGCGCATTACAATAGTCTATATGGGAGATGACCAGTTTGAAACGAGAGAAGAATATCCCAACTCTGTCTTTCTCTCATCTCCATGTATATAAAATAAAACGTAGTAATGAAAATAAGTAATCGAGCTCTTCACTGACCGAAAAATAGAGAGACTGTCTGGAGAACTATCTAGACATGATACTTGATTTGAAGGCACTGATTTGGTTGAACACCACTACATAGCTGTTTTTTGATCTCCTTAACTTAGATATCTATATATGAATAGACAATATCAGTCATGGTATAGATGTTTTGATCAAAATTGGGCCAGAGTAGATGGTGGACCCATTGTTGGGATGATTGGTTAGTCAGAATTAGTATTATTTTTCTGGATGCTTGTTTTTGGCATCTCTTTGTACATTTCCCAGAGTCATGATGGAGTTGGGTGGCCTATAAATAAACAAACAAGGAGACGTTGTTCATTGCCATCTTGGGACTTCTTTTGGTTCCTAAGAGCGTTCTCTTATCAGAACCATCTGAAGGCATTTTGTTTCCATGAGGAAGACATATAGTTGTTCCCAAATTGTATGTAAAGATTTCTTGCAGTGATCATAATTAATGTCTTGGAGCACACAGTGCTTTACTGTCATGCCAAAATAATTGCTACCCAAAGTAACTGTGTAATTCTGGGATAGCTTCCTTCTTTCCTTCTTTTATTCCTATTTCTGTTTAAAACAGTTTTACCTTGTTCTCCTCTTGTTCTTTGATTGTTTCCTTATTTTTAAGAAGTCTTGCTTTGTACATGCCGGGAAAGAAAATTGTTATAAATCCAGGAATGAATACATTCAGGCTAAAATTGTAATAGTCCCCAATACTGAAACATACGTTTTTAATATTAATAGCTACATTTTAACTACAAGTTCTTGGAAATTGCTTGGGTTTTTTTCTGAAAGAAATGAGAAAAACCCAACTAAGTTATTCCAACGCAATCTGGGACCTTCCCCTCATTTGATTTCCTGCAGCATGTCTGTAGTCCTACAGTCCAAAATGGGTGAGGAGAACCAACCTCAATGGCATGGTATAATAGTGCAACTAAATGGCAGAACCATTAGAACAACAATAACAAAGCAGAGGTAACACCAGGCACAGTTGACTTGTCATTCCATGGAAGAGTCTGAATGAGCTCTCCCTACCAATTCTGAGCCTACAGCTTTTTCTACTTCCATCTCTAGTGACTAAAAAAAATATCTTCCATTAGGTTCTAAATATAACATAGGGATCAGAGAGTGTAGTCCATTCTCACTTCCTAGCAAACGAAGAGAATTTGACCCTGTATATTCTCCATAACAGAACTGAATGATGCAGAAGAGGTATTTTCCTTAGGCTCAGATAATGCACAGAATAAAGGACAGTTTAAGATTCTGTTAGTATACCCCAGAGTTAAAGCAGCTTTTACAAGCCAAGTCTTAACAAGACCATCAATTTCATTTTCAAATATTCCTTTTGGAAATCCTCCCAAAATTAGAAAATGGTCTGAAGTATGTGTTTGTGTGTGTGTGTGTGTGTGTGTGTGTATACATACACACAGACACACACACACACACACACATAAAATCTGAGGGCAACAATGCAATGACTACACTATCACTGATGCCTGCTAAGCTCACAATTTCTTTTGTTAGTTTAGTTGAAATAGAAGTAGAAATGGGAAGCAAGCAAAGTATCTGTAATGATATGTGGGAATGACCTTGGGAGGCTGGGCCCAGAGACACTGCCTAGGAAATGGTCAGACAAGAGACAGCATTGTCCACAACTGGATAGTGAGCAGGGCAAGAGGCTCAGAAGAGACCCTCCCTAATTTCTCAGGGGTAAAGGAGACGGCAGGAGAATTGTACTTTTAGACTCGCAATATTCTGATAATGTAACCTTAGAATAAAGTAGAATTAACTCATTTGGTTGTGTTTCCTGCCTGGTCTACCTAGTAAGGCTGACAGATTTAGTCACAAGCATAAACTATTTCCAACAATACCTTCGTGTTGCACACAGAGCCCAAGGTCATTCCTAGAAACTACCATTTCGTAAACATGTCTATAATGTCTCAACATTCCAAGTGACCTATGTAGTACCCAGACTATATACTACTATACATTCTTAGTTAGGAGACTAGTATGTATTGCATGGAAATATAGTAGAATATAAGCATAACAACTTAGTTAATTGAGCTTGTCTTCATGCTAAATATTTTTTATAGTATTTCTATGTTTCCCTTACTGGTGTTTTACAACATCCCTAATTAAACATCCTGCTTCCCTGAAATAATAATGTTAATCATAAATGAGATACTGTACTGCATAGTTTTTGCCTAGATACAGTAGTATAACTGATATAGTTTGGAGTAGACATTTCTTATCTCTCTTGTCTACCCCTACTTTCAGATTCAGCATTGTCATTTTAACTTTGCCTTTTCCATACATTATTGGCTTTAGATGTCATTCTTTATTCTAGTCTTCCCCAATTACACTGTTGCTGCAGGTCAAGGATAGGATAAACCTAACCCTTTTAATTTGTGCCTCAATCCTGCTGAAAATATTTCCAAAATATTTGGAATTTGAGGAAGAAATTCTCAAATTCTCAAACTCATCTTTATATGTAGAAAGTTTTCTTTACCATTTTCAGCTTTAAGAAGTAATGCCATAATTTATGCTAGCAAAATTGGTGCTCTCTGGAAGCATCCTTTGACTGTATATATTTATCTGCACTTATGCACATGGAAATTGTATAATCAGAAAAGCTATACTTCTGAGTACCACAGCCTGAATATGCAAATAATATAAACAAGCCATGCATCTGGATTTAGTCCTTGAAGCCACAAATCTTGTGCATGACCAGAAGATACTTCAATTATAAGAGGCAATTGGTTTATGCTTTTAGATGGATCCTAAGTTTCATGCTTTAGAACTCAATGACTTGATAAGAGAACATTTCTATTAGTAGAATTAGTAGACTGTACAACTGTAATATCATTGGCGATCATTGGCGATCACTCGTAGCCGAGTAAGATTGTCTTCCAAGGGTAAAATTTTAACAGTGGATCCATAAGTGGCTGTAAAGGCCAATTCTGGATCCGCACAACCTCCCACAATGAGGGCATAGGTTTCCGGGTGGGAGACGGTCATGATGAGGTCATGATTACAACTATAATATATTGTGTATTGACAACAGGGTTTTCAGCAGCTATGGATTGCTTGGGCTTTGAGAAATGAATTTGTAAAGGACTTCCAGAAGAAGAAACGGTGGACTTTAGATGGCTGTGTGAAAAGTGGAGCTGTTGACCACGGTGAAGAATGAAGTGAATAGACTGGCTCTTTGAACCTCTCTGGACAAAGACAGAACAGGAGATTGCGCACAAGTGCTCCAGACAGTTGCTCCTTGTGAGGAGACTTCAATACAGTGGTCTCTGGTGGGCTTTGAGCACTGGGAGATTAGGGAATAGGCATCTTGCTCAAACTGCAGTCAGCCCCTTTAAAAGGACACTAAGTTTGCATACTTCCTTTTCTTATCACATTTGGAAATTGCTTATTAACTACTGTTTAGTTATTAGAAACCTCTGGATTTCTAATTCTTTGGATTTCAGACAATTCTGAAAATACTGGGTGAGTCTGCCTCAATCCTTAATGAAATAAATTTTAACTACAAGCTTAAGAACTTTAAAGAAATTGGAATAAACAGCAAAAAGCTAATTAAGACTTTGATTTTAGAAATTTATAAACAGATTAAGGGTCCAGATAAATTTGAAATAAGATTTTGGAATTAATTATAAAGAATCCTTCCCATGGGAAAGTAAACTTATTTTGAATTTTTTTTCTAAGACATAAAAGAGGTAAACAATTTTAAAAATTAGACACTAGAGGAAACTAAAGATTTTAATTAAAGGAGAAGAATACATTAACCTGATTAACAGCTACTGAATGATGTAAAATATTATAACATTGGAAATACTGAAGGATCTTTTTTAAAAATGGAATCAGAAGTTAATATCAACAATGTCAATAGTTATATTTGCTTCTATAAATAGACTGTGTCCAAAAGATGTTAGAACAAATTTTATCTGACAAAATAGAGACTGAGTTGATGCTGAAAGTGGATCTACAAATGACAGGCTAAAAGAATGACATGGAAAAAGATTCTTTCATAAAAAAGAAATTGGTTGATGCTTTAAAAATAAAAAAGGAATTACAAATAATAAACAAAGAAAGTGACCTGGATAATTCTTTTATATTGGATTTAGAAAAAAAAATTGTTTATTTATTTATTTGTCCAACTTCTATCACAGCCCATCTCCCCCCACAAAGGGGGAGCTTTTTTTGTTAAAGCTTGGATGAATCTTGTGAAAAGAAGTAAAAAAGAAATGAAAAGAAATCAAGTCCTACGACCTTACTTGAATGAACTAAATATTAAGATTGTTAAAAGTAAAAGGAAGGAATATAATATTGGTTTATTTGATCAAGGTTAAAATAGATATGTTGTTATTTCTGGCAATGTTTAATGGAATTTTGCTGACACCAGGACTGAAATGATGATGCTTCATGGATTTGTTTTTAGATAAGAGATGGGACATGGGATGAAGAGATCATTGGTTGTAAATTAAAAGGAGGTAAAAAGTTACTAAAATTGTTTATATTTGTTGTGTTGAAGTTTGGAAGTCACTTCTTTACATATTTATTTTCTTTTTCTTTACTATATTCTTTTTTTCTCTACTTTTTTCTTTTTCTTTGCACTTTTTACTCTTTCTTTCTACTCTTCTTTCTTTTAGTTTATATCAGTTTTTACTATTGAAATTTTAATCTTTAATAAAATAATTTAAAAACAGAGAAATTAATTTGTAAAGAAATCTTGTCAGATAATCTGCACAGGCCAAGTATTCAGTAAATTTAATCGAAAGGTGGTTGAAAAGCAATTCTTCCTTCTCAGATTGAAAGAAAGGAACTCTTGAAAGCACAAAGTTCATATAAGCTTGTAGTCTGGTTATTATTAGTCTCATCAACTAATTAAATGCAGTTAGTTGTTCCATATTGCCTCATCCTAAATTATATTTGATTGGTTATTATATTTAAGGATTACTAATCTGTCAGACAAAATAAATTAATGCTGCGCCCACCCCCCCAGTTAATGGTGTGTCTTTTAGTTTTATATTGTGTAGACAGAAACTAGGACTTTTTTTTCTGCACAAGTACATTGCAGTTTTTTTTCTTTCCAGCTGTTTAGCAGGCAAGGGAACTGTGTTTAAAGCTAATCATATTAATAACAACTCAAGACAACTGGGAACTTAAAGAGCAGCCTTCCTTATGATTCTTCCTTTCTCACTGACAGTGCTAGAAACTGAATTACAGTGTTGGATGAAAAATAATATACAATTTGGCTTAAGGCCTGTGGCTAGGGTTACTAATTTTAGATGCACTGTGTCCATATAAGTGTAATATTTAGAAAATAAACCCCAAAACAAAAAGTAGTTCTTCAGAATGTCATCTATAAATATAGTACACAGCTAAAATCTATGTATATCTGCCTATCAAAGAAAGTGAATCTGCAACTATTTTATTTCATAGTGGCCTGAAAGGAGAGTTGTGAGGTGGAAAAAAGGAATTAATACCATTGGTACCGTTTTTCTTAAAATATGTTGGATAATCATAGCTCTTGAAACGTCAGGGCCTGCAGTCATGTCTTAATAGCTTTTAGTATGAAATTATATCTGAATTAATTCTAGGATGTTTAAACCAGCATTTAAAAAAAATGAATGGATGAATAACTGAGTGCATCAGAATTTCTAGATGAATATACCAATTTTTGATTTGCTAGATACATAAAAATGTATCTAGTAAATGTGAATATATACATATAAATGTATCTAGAAATGGGAATATATACACAAACCAAATTTTTCATTTTTTCAAGTTTTACAATTTTCAAACATATATACCAAAATACGTATTTATTTATTTATTTATTTATTCGATTTATCACCGCCCAACTCCCTCAAAGGGACATATAAACACATACAAACATACATGCATAAATATATATTTCCTTATAGAATATACTACAATTACATTAATACAGAAATGGTCATAAATGCATGCAACATATTCTCAGAATCTTTTTTTTGATGAATCAGTAAACCAGTACTCAGATGCATCATGTAGCAAAATAAATTTAATAGAATCAGCATTTCCTAGTATCTAACACTTACAGATAAAAGTTAGAATACATGTAATTCTTTGCTATATAACCTGCATTTTGACAAAAAAACCTACATTTTAATTTGAGATTAGGTAAACTTGATTTATCTGATGCATCTTTCAAATCTCTTTTCTTAAAAACATTAGCTAAATTTTAGGCAAAGTTTACAGACATCAGTAAAATGTTATGGAACAAGTGAAAAACATTTTCAACAAGTACTGTGGAGATATTTTGTTATTATCAAAATATGTTGTGATCCCCAGTTTTAACTTAGAATTCCAATATATTATTTGATTAATGTGCTAATATTTAGTTTAAAATACTGTATCTCTAATCACCATATGTCAGTGCTACTTTGCAGTGAACATATAATCAAATGAATCAAGGGGACTATCCTTTTCTTCTTTGTTTGCTTATTCACACTTAGAATTACATATAGCACAGACACAATTTAAAACTTTTTTTGCCTTTACCAATGCATTTAATTACTCATTACAGTCAATATAATGATTCTTATATATTTATTTTATCTTTTGTCCTATTGAAAGTAACAAACATGAACCCAAACTTTGGGGTGGGGGTGTGGAGGTTGCATGTAGACATGGGGTCTCAGACTTAGATGTAGGCTGCTAAGATATTTATAGCAACCTTATGAAGTAGCACTGTGCAGAGACTGCCCAACCTATTTCAATGGCAATTTCTAGACCTTCAGAAATAATCAGCCTAATATAGGTCTATGGATAATCCATTCTTACTCTCCCATGACTCAGAAAAATTGAATTCCACTCTCTCATGGAAAAAAATGTAAATGTCTAAATGGCTATTGGAGCTGTTTCATTTGATCAAATATCAATCCAGATTCATGAATCAAATAAGATTCCCTTTTTCAGAGCACTTTGTACTTTTTATAGTTTTTCACCTTTAATAGTGGGGGAGAGGGAGTGGGCTATGTGACATAGCAATGATAGCCAGTCAACTTAATCACCTCATTAAACACTTTCATGCTAGTGCTGTTTGTTGTCAAAGATAACATTACTTTTGGCTTTAGTTACTTTTTCACCTTTCAATTTATTTAATATGGCCAATCATAAGCTTTAACTTTGCTCTCTCTTGAGCTAATGAAATGTTAAATGTCTGAGCTCAGCAAAGTTCAGTTCTCAGCATTCAAAGTATGGACTCAAGGCTGACCTTATTTTTAAATTCTGCATGATTTTAAAAAACAATGGGAAATGTAGGTGTCCTCCTGTTGTCTTCTATGCTACCTCGTTGCCATAAACAACAGATATGGAGAATATTTCAAATTTTATTGCAGAAAAATCCCTGAAGATATTCAATGGAAACTTGGTGGGATTAGTGTGCTCTAAAGGGTTAATCAATCTGCTCTTTTCTTTTTTTTCACCAAAGTGAATCAACTTTAGATCTTTTGGTGTTTCTCCGGAATTGCTTATGGATGAATCTTTTTTCATATTGAATCTCAAATCTCAAAGTGATTCAAGTCAAAGCCAGTTATCTTGGAAGTAGATTACAAATGCAAATGGACTCATACCAGTTCAAGTCTTAAATATCTAATTTGTATTTAATCAGAATGAGAACCTTCATAGACATATTTAATCAGAACTCAGTCACATAGACCTGGGTATAACGTTTGGTTGTAGCTATCCATCAGAACAGAATGAAATTTTGAAAAATAATTTAGTAACTATAAGTTTATGAAATTCATCAAGTTTCATAAAAATCAGTTCAAGGGGCTTTGATAACATACTTTTAAAATCCAATACTTTTAATGTGTCCATAATGTTTTTGTTTTCCACCAAGATGAGATGACATTTAGAAGATAGCTAAATTGTTCTTAGTGATGAAGAGTGCCAAATTTACAGAAATCCATGCTGGAGGTTTGAAAATCTATTTTGTTTTTTTATAACATCTTTGTTCTGAGATAGAAGATGATATTTGCAATGCAAATAGCTCTTAACATGAGCCAGATAAATTGTGTGAGTGTTGTGTAAAGAGAAGGGGCAATAGGTAAGAAATAATGATAAATAACCCTTCCTGAATTCAAAGCAGCTCATTGTCAAAGGTTTAGCATGAGTTGAAGTATAAAAGGATAATTAACTAGTCTTTTCCATAAAATAAAGCAGTTGTTAAGCTAGCCACCTACCTAAGCTTGCTCTTAAAATAGCATTGTATAATTCCTAAAGATGGGAGACTGACAAATAATGAAGTGAAGCAAATGGTAAAACTAAGAACCTTTCTCCTGAAGTTTCTCCACCTCTACTGCGACTGAAGTGACCACGATATTCTGGTCAAAAGATTAGTGTGTTTAATGGTAGTATGACTATAAAAGTCATTTTTGAACTGAAGACAAGCCTCATTAAATTGGGTTACCCTCTTCAGTCCCTTCCACATTAGGATGCTTTATGTAAGCAGGAAAAAAAAATCCTTTTGTCATGGCTACTGTAGAACAGTCATTAGCAACATGTCGAAGCTCCAAAACAAGAAAGCAAGCTTAGGCTTTGGAAAAGGTTTTGAATATGATGGCTTAGAGCCTTCTACTTTCTACTAGTGTCCCAAATTACTATGATCTGCCTCAGAACTTTGTCTATTGAACACTTTCCCCCCTACTTTACCCTCAAGATATGGATGACTTCAATCCTGTTGGTATCTTGCAAACAAGCTGAAATGTTTTTGTTTCAATGTGCATTTGACCTGTAGTTTAATTTATTGAATGACTACAATGTTTACTTGATTATTGACAATATTGATTTTAACTGTTAGTATTGGGCTTTAGATATTTGTTTTTGGCCTTCTACTCTAACCCATGTGCCATGCACATAACTTTCTACTATTTGGGAAATGATATAGCCATATGTACAGTATTTGCCTAAAATAGAGGCTTTACCATGCAAGAAAGAAAATGTTTGTCAAAATAATCACAGAATTACCAGCATCAAATTAAAAGAGCTTGGAATTTTACGTTTTCTGTTCAAATCTACCTTAAAAGCATCTGTGCAAGTTCCCCCCCCTCCTTTCACAAAGTAGCAGTATTCATCCATATGATTTGTTATTTAGCTTCATGTTATTGGTAATGAACATTGCTTCCGATTATATTTCAGCTCCAAATTATTACTGGCAGATATTACTATTTCTTGGCACCTCAGTTTATTATATTTTGCACTCAGAACACAGCAATTCATTTTCTCTGTTCAAGTCACTGTGTCACTTGTATAGGTTTCATGATTTATCACTGTACTTGCCTACTTTTAATTTGTAGTGTCCACCTTCTTACCCAGAAATTTTTTGTTCCTGCTGCTGTTTTTGCCAAAGTCTTTCACGTAATGCATCACCATGATCAGTGTGACTATATTATGTAATTTTAACAGCTTATGTCTTTTCCTTTCTTCAACTTAAATATCTACATCCTTGCATGGTAAATGAAAAGTATTTCATGCCTTCCTATGTAAATTTGGACATTAAAGGAAACTCATATTCTAATTTCAATAATTTTGAAGTCAAGACAAGTCAGTCTTAAAGGTCAGGTAAAAGCAAATCATATGCTTAGGTATTTTGTTTATTTATTTATGCTTTTACTATTGTATACAAAAAACAAAACAAATTAAAAAATCAGAAATAGAGAATGTTTTAAGGAAATATAAAATAAAACTAGAGAAAGAAACAAAAACATGCAGAACATATGGATGCATATACATATATATTTTGTAGGTTCTACATGAGCATTTCAATGAATGATAAGAGTTATTTCATTGTAATCATACATAACTAATGTAAGTTATTCATATGTAAGTTGCTACAAACGTAAATTTTAGTGCTGGAGAATAAGTTTTTTAGATATAAGTAAGGCATAGAGAATCTACTGTCTTTGTTCAAAATGTCATTTTCAATGCAATAGGAATATGGTTAAGATGCGAGTTAAGATGCTGAGTCAGAGGCCATTAAGGCTGACAGCTTGGCAGTTCAAATCCCAAGAGCACGAGCCACGTGCCGGAGTGAGCTCCCGGCAATTTGTACCAGCTCCTGCCAACCTAGCAGTTCAAAAGCATGCAAATGCAATTAGATAAATAGGTACCACCTCGGTGGGAAAAATCACAGGGACATGAAAGGAGCCTCCTCGGGCGTCCCCTGGGCAACAGTGATATCACCGGCAAATCCTTTCACTGCAGAAGCGCCTTGGTGCTTCTGACATGAAAAAAAAAAAAAATCTCAAAATTGATTAATACATGCAATAACTTCTTTTTCCCAAATGGAACAATTCTAGGACATTGTACAAACATACATTTAAATGAAGTATTAATCTCCTTGCACTTCCAATAATATAAATTGTTTCAGTTGCTTTTCACTGCTCATTCTGCAGGGATACATGATTTTATGCTACATATAACATCTACACAGAAATACAGTGTAACCCACTTGAATGGTTTGCAAAAGAAAGCTGTTCTTGATGTTCATATAAAATATGACAGATTTGGACACAAACTGATATTAAATGCTGAAATTGTATCCATATTTATAATTATCAGTGTTGTTTATCAAAATTTATGGCTATAGTGCAACAGTTTGGTAAGTTACCAAGTTATTCTATTAATTGAAGTAAATCTAAGATGCTTCCCGTGGAATTATAAATTTCTGTAGAAATGGATAAAGACTGGGCATTTAAATAATAATAATAATAATAATAATAATAATAATAATAATAATATATTAAATTTATATGCTTTCACCCAGGCCTTTGGTGAAGGAAAGTGAGATCCCTCACTTTATCATGCTTGCCATATTTTATCTTTATTTTTTATGTTATATTGATTTTATTGGCATTTCTTTGTTTGATTGTTGTGAAGCCCCCAGGGTTGTTGAGAGTTGGGCAGCATACAAGATTAATAAATTATTATTGTTATTTGAAATATATTAATTCCTCTGTATTATTTAGATTGATGGCCACCTATATAACAAGGTATTATATGATGATGATGAAGTCCCCTCACAAGTCTTAGCATTGTCATATATTAATTAAAAGTAGTCTTACACATATATTCAGTACATGTCATATTATACAATTAACTGATTAATATCGAAATGCTTACCTAACAATAGGAAAAATGGGAAATGAAATATATAAAGTAGTATATACAGTCCAAAATTCTAAATAGGAACTACACATGCTAAGGACTCCTGCTAGTAAAATGTTTGTCAGATAGGGAAAGAGAAGCAAGTCTTCATACTCCTGAGCTGACAGATAATGCTAAGAACAATGAGAACTCAGTTTAAGTGCAGTGAAGGCTGTGCAGTGCTTTGGAGTCAAAGCAGAAAAGAGCTCACTTGAGGGTACATATAGCATGTGAACCATGTACAAGTGGGTGGCCATAAAAATTTAAATTATTAATAAATGAATCTGTCTTCGGCATTTTAAAGGAACTCTGTTTTTCACTCCAAGATTTTGTGGCTGTCCAATTCTCAGAAAAGGCAAGACTACTTTAAGACCCTGGGGACAGCTGCTATCTGGGCACCTCCGTTCATCTTCCAAATCATCCTTTTTTCCTTTATAGCTAAAGTGTTGCACACCCTTATTGACAGTGTATTGGAATCCAATTGAGGTATACGGATATTTTCAAGCCAGAATAAATTATGAACTGAAGCACTATCAAAACTGGCCAGAGAAAACTTCATCCATTCATATTTAGACCAATTAATATTATATCCACAAAGAGCTTGAAAGCTATCAACTGGTTTTATTAATTTTTGCTTTGGAAGACTCAGGCTTATATTTAAAGAATACCAATATAATGTCTGCACATGGACTTATTTTATTCTCCTTACCTGCATCTATCATTCAAGGATTCCCAATTTACTTAACTGTGCAACACAAATTAGACAATAAAAGACAGTGAGGATAACTGCCATATATCCCTTTCAATAAAAAGGCCTTAAATAAAATCTCATAAACCTTCATTTGTGTTTTCAGAGAAGAATAAGGATTGCAATCCATTTAAATATTTCTGATGAAAAGAACATTTTGAAATAATAAAAAATAGGTATTGCCAAAAGATTTTGTTAGAGGTCTTCTCTGCATCCAAAGAGATAATGATAAGGATCTACCATATTTAACCCTGCTAATAATTTATAAAGTTTTACTAATATCAGATTTTTATCTGTGATGAATAAATTTTGCTTGATCATAATGTGCTAAGCTGAGTAGAACATTTTGGAGAGAGCAAGAATCCCTGATAATATATTAATATCTATATTCATTAATGAAATAATATTTAATAGTCTAATTATAGTATTCAAAGTTTCAATAAGTGAAGCTGGTAGTATATTGCATAAACACACTCATATGAAAATTTAGAAGTGGTGTGCCATATATGATTTATTTCAGTCTATAGGAGAACTACCTGACTATTATTTTACAATTCCTTCCATATTTCTTCCATATGGCTCAAAAGCTATCACTTTGTTGACTAACTAAACATGGAAGATTCAGCTAGCAGAAAAAGTCTAACTTGTTTTCTATCAAATCCTTTTATTTTTTGTAAAGCTTTGATAAAATATTTTAAATTTTAAATTTATGTCTTCAGGAATTACATATGCCTTATGATCATCCTGAATCATTGGAATATAATAAATCTGAAACCCAAAATTATTTAATAAACAATAAGTTGTGAAGTCTAAAGTCAAATTATTCTGCTCTTTAATAAATCAGTCTATTAAAATAGGGGCACTCTATTTGATCCTAGCAAAATTGAATCATCACTAATTTCAGAATATTGCTCATATAGTTAAAATGGGGGAAGCTATATGTATCAACAACCTAAAATGATAGCTTGTTATTTGTAACAATAGTAATGCAATACTTATATCCTGTGTTTAGACAAAAAAGAAGAGGGGGCCTTTATTCAAAATAAATGAGTTGGACTGGATGTCCTATCAGCAAGTCCAGGAGACTCAAGCATCCCAAGAATAAATGAGAGAAAGAGATCTGTCTATTAAGAAGGTCTTTAAAAGCACTAAGCAGTAATTGAGTCAACAAATGTAATAGGCAACTGTCTCAATTTCATGATTCCTGAATGTCAAAGATAAGGCTGTGTTTCATTTCACTAACTAAATGCAAACATTTGTTTTAATATCATGCAAATTTGTGAAATTATTCAAATTCAAAAATAACTAGCAACATTTATTATCCTTATAATAATGTAATCAACTATATTGACATGCATTTTGTAGCACTCTCTTGCATTTTAAGAAATGGAAGAAAAATACTTCATTGTGTCAGAGATTTGAGGTGGCCCTGCATGATCCTTTCTCTCCGACACTAAGTGCATCAAAAAGGGCAGAGAGGATTCCATTTACAGCCTGCAGCAGGGTTGCAACCTTACAACAGGGTTTTGGGTTCAGGGTATGCCCATTTTACCTATTTATCTATGGTAGATCAGAGAGAAGTGGCAATTCAGTTGCCTTTATACAGGTAATTACAGCTGGGCAAGCCTGTCTCAGCTATTATATCTTGAACGGAAGTTGAATTGTTACCTCTAGGAAGCAATATCATACAAATTGAGAAATTTGTCCATTTTGGTTTTAGTTACTTACTATTTAAAAAACCCAAATACGTTTCACCCCGTTTTAATGCATTTCTCATTCTAGACACACTTTTGTATGTTGTCTAAAAGATGCATTTTGGTTAACCCTGATTATTATTATTTTTTTACATTCTTTTACATTTTTACATCAGTAATTTTATGTAGCCTTTTCTGTAATTTAGCCACATTTTATTGGATAAGAGCATTACTATGTTTAGAAAACAATGTGAATATTAAAATAAAGCTGTGTTCTGACTTGGAAGATGCAGATTAGCTAAGATTGCAACACAATAGAAATTGAACTAATGTCTTCTTTGCCCTGCCACTTTTCAGCCATTCATTTTCTTCCAATTCTTAGTGACTTGAAGGACATAATTTGCCTAGACTGCTATCAGTAACTGCTTCTTTGAGTAATGATGATGATGATGATGATCATCATCATCATCATCAACATCAACAACAACAACAACTATTATGTGCCCTGATAAAGTGTTTGTAAGTTTATGCTTTTGTTATCAATATCTAGACACATTATCTTTTGTTGGTCTCTTTAACAATTGCCTTTGATTTTTTCAAGCATCAGGATCTTTAATGATGTTTGACTTCTCATTATGTATCCAAAATATTAAAGTTTTAGCTTCATTATTACAGCTTCCACAACAGTCTGGTTTTACTTCATCTAGTGTTTAGTCAAAAGTATTTTCTTCTAACATTTAATTCAAATATATATTTTTTCTTCTTTCAGGCTTTCTAAAGATCCAGCTTTCACAGCCATATGTTACAATAGGGAAAACCATGGCCTTCACAATATTCTTCTTGTCAATGTGATGTCTCTGCACTTTAATATTTTGTCTATATCTGTTTCTTTATTTCATGGATATCATATCTGTGAATTTTTAAACCTAAGAAGATAAAGACTTACAATTTCAACCTCTTCTCTAGCTATTCCCATTAAGTTGGCTTTTTTTAAAAAAATATTGAGCCTCAGATCAGATTTTGTACTCTTTTCTTTAACTTTGAAGAAGAGATTTTTAATCCTTCCTTACAGCCAGTAAAATGGTAACTTAAGCATATCTAAGGATGTTGAAGTTTCTCTTAGCAGTTTTAATTCCAATTTCTGTTTCTTTCAGTCCAGCATTTCTCATGATAGTCTGCATATGCAGGTAGTCTCCGGGTTAAGAATGCCCAATTTATGGACAGCCCATAGTTAAGAACTTCTAGCAAAATTCTAGTTTAATACAGTAAATTAAATAAATACAATTATAGTTTATAACCTTGATCACTCCTTTTCCAATTTTGAAACATTTATTTGTTCCGTATTCCATTATAACTATTTATTTAGTTAATTTATATGACTGCCCTCTCACCAAGCAACTTTGTTGCTTCCTGGTTCTTCAATAGGTAGATTGAAGGTGGCTCAAAACACCATGTATCCACAATTTGATGTGGTTGTATACATTATTGTCCTATGTATAACTTCAAGGATACAGCAGAGATTCAGCTTTCAAGGCCTTCATATTATCTTTGTACACTGTGGACTAGAGGCTCATGGATGAACTATCACTGCCTGAATGCCCCTTTCATAGGGCCAATTAAAATGATATCTTTAGTGGCTGAAATTACCCCAAACTCAACACATAATTGTTCGAATTTTTTTAGAATTTGGTCCAATTATATAGAGTATATACGTGTATGTTCATTTATTAATTAGTTTAGAATGATCTATTATACAATATTATGAAAATGTGTTAAACATAACCATTTGTTATAGATAAAATTAGTTAAACACTAACCCTAATCCTAAATACACAAAATCAGTTTTATTAAACATGAATAAAGAGGTATGGGGAATGAAGTTACAGGGAAACAGAAAAAAAACATGGTTGGGCAAGCATCTTCATTCTTGTATATAGGTGAGATTCCTTCTTTTGCTTTGAAGTCTTTTTCTAATGGTGTAGAGAACAGCAGTTGTAGAAATAGGTTGGGAAAATTTATTCATATAAGTGTAAGTAAACATAATTATAAAAAATATTTTCAGTAAATAAATGTTTACTGAATGTTTAGTACAGAGCTTTCCAAACTGTGTGTTGCGACACAAAAGTGTGTCGCCACACACAGCGTGGTGTGTCGCCACACCACCCGGAAGCGGCGGCACGCGCGTGCACGGCGGTCGGCATGCATGCGCACGCCACCGCACGCCCCCCACGCCGCCGCATGCCCCCTGCGCCGCCGCACGCCCCCCACACTGCCGCCGTGCACGTGCGCGCCGCCGCACGCCCCCCGCACCACCGCACGCCACCGCGCTGCCACCGTGCGTGCGCGCCGCCGCACGCCCCCCGCACCGTCACCATGCGCGCGCGCTGCCGCACGCCCCCCGTGCCATTGCCGTGCGCGCGCGGCAGCACTTTGGAAAGCCCTGGTTTAGTAAAACGTTTAGTAGAAAAAAAATCACAATTATCCCCCCTCCAGACTATAATTCTTTGCATATTCATGCAAACTATTTCTTTATAAGTAGGATCCTAAGGGTTTATTAAGAGTAGATGAAGCTTTCTACTTGCTTACTTGTACCAGGATTTTTATTTTCCAATTTTTCAAGACTATTAGACATGAGAATAGTTTGCTGAAAACTGTGGCCCAGAAAGAAGAAATCAGGTTCTGATCAGCTTATACAAATATCCTAAAATTGGTTAATTGTTTCTGGAAACGAAACTTATATATGTATGTCCATGTATGAGTACATTTCTGTGTAGTAAAAGCTTTTTAAAGGAGGAATGCTGCAGTGATAAAGATAACATTTTAATATCTCAATGATTTAATTATAAAATCTATACTCAATACATCTGTGTTTCAGTGAGTTTTTGTGAGTTTAAGGAAAATCTGTTCGGGGAGATGGGCGGGGATAAATTTGAATAATAAATAAAAATAAATAAATCATATTTGATATATCTAAAGAGCTAGTGCTCTTTGGAATCCTAACAATGATATGTCTTACTAGCTTATGTTAGAAAAATATTAAATGTTTTTGTAGTCTGATTTGCCATAATTTCTAATCTGCACATGTGTTTACATTGTCAAAGACTGTATTGTTGTTTTACTTTGCTGATATTGCAATGGGCTGTGAGAATAATCTTGATGAAAAGGAGGAAGAGCTGCAGCCAAGGCAATGGTCAGATAAGAGAAATCTGAGCCCAAAGCAAAAGCGGAATGCTGTTACGTAGATTTAGTATTCATGACTTTGGTGTTTGAACCTAGTCTATCTTGAAGGGCTGACAGATATCACAGTTTAATCTTTGTGGATTATGGACCAGAAACTGGCACTGAAGATGAATTTCAGAGTCTTGTCTTCCTTCCTTCCTTCCTTCCTTCCTTCCTTCCTTCCTTCCTTCCTTCCTTCCTTCCTTCCTTCCGAATCTATCATTATTGAAGTGTGTGTGCATGTGTGTGCATGTGCATATCTCCCCCAATTATAGCACTATGGGATAGATTGGGCTAGGAGAGGGTAAATTGATAAAGTCACTTCATGAGTTTTTTAAAATTAATAGTGGACTTGTACCTGGATCTTCCTGGTCCTAGTCCAACACCTTAACCACTGTCTAGCATTTATCCTTGTCTAATTTGTAAGGCAATGTAAAAGGGACTGTTTTAAAAGAAATACTGTCATCAGTACTCATTTTCCCAAGCACTTTTGGCCATGTTGGCTGGCCTAAGAACAATTTGGTTACAATTGGTAGAAGCCATACCTCATGTTTCAGGGGTCTTAGATTCTGTATCTCAGCTTGAAGATGATCCGCACCTCTGGCTTATGAAGATTCTGCTTCGCCTCATTCAGTCCTGGATTTGGCTTAGGACACTCTGTTTCTTAGAATTTGTGCTTGGCCAAATCTAGTGCCCATCTCTAATAATCAGGCATTGGACTTTGGATCACAACAGCATATAGAGGTGTTTTATCAGTGACAAATGTATAGGCCCTCAAACAGACATCTCTAAGGAAAACTGATAGTGAGAATTTGAGGTATATTAATGAGGTAATGTTTGCATCCCCAGCATTTTTCAAAGCCAGTAGATCCAAGGTATCAATGTATAAAGGTAGCCCTGTTTTCTTTAACTAATGAGATCCAGGAGGAATACTAAGCTTCTGAATGGTTTTATTGGACAATGCCACTGCAAAATTTGAAGAACAGCATATTTTGCATATTGGTTCAAAACAGCAATACTAGGTAATCTCTTATCAACAAGTGAACTGAATAAGTTTTATCTCTATCTGATGTTCTGAGGTACTACATTGGGGCAATTGTAAGTAATTGTAAAAATAATATTTTCTCAGAAAACCTTTTTTACAAAGGTATAGCTGACACAAAGGGGCGTGGTGGCTCAGCGGGTAAGACACCAGGCTTATCGATCAGAAGATCACAAGTTTGGAGGTTCAAATCCCTAGTCCCACATGATGGAGTGAGCTCCCACACTCGCTCCAGCTCTTGCCAACCTAGCAATTTGAAAGCATGCAAATGCAAGAAGATTAATAGGTACCACTTCAGTGGGAAGAGCGTTCCACGTGTGTCATGCCGGCCATATGACCATGGAAACGTCTTCGGACAACGCTGGCTCTTCGGCTAACAAACAGAGATGAGCACCGGCCCCTAGAGTTGGACACGACTGCACAAATGTGTGGGGGAAAACCTTTACCTTTTTTTAGAGCTGACACATATGTTCACTGACAATATACAAAGAGGTAGGAATAATTATCTGATGGTTTGGAAGCAATGCCAGTCCCACAGCTAATATAACAACCAAGAATATAATTATGTATATTAGCTGTCCCCCTGTCAAGATTATAACAATTCCATATAAACATACCAGGCTATAAACCTATTGAAGAAATATCCATATATTAAAAACCCTAACCCTAACAGAGCTTCTCTGGACAAGGAGAAGCCATCAGATTGCCCACATGTGCTCTTGGGGAGGCAGCATCTCACAAGGAAGCCTGCAGGGCAACCTATGGGTGTCCTGTGAGTGGAGCGCCCAGGAGCCGAGGGAGAAGATGATGGGATATATGCTGGCTTAAAGGGGAAAAACCGAGGCTTGAGAATAAACAGACAAGAATGCAGCTTGTTAGGGCCAACAGTGTTTACTGTTTAGCATAAGGCAATAATGCAGATACAATCACATTATCGCAAAAATGAAAAAGATGAATATACAGGATACAGCATTGTAAAAGGAAAAACAAAACAAACTTATAAGCAGAGTTCCGTGTATTGATCCCAGGGCCAGAGTTCCTGCCATGGCCTATACCCAAAGCCAGGCATAGCTCACTCTGCCCAGTCCACGGGAAGTGAACACGTGAAGAACTACATGGCTAAGAGACACTAGAAATCAAGAAGACATAGAACACCATTTTGCATGGTTGTATATTCAGTTCTTCTAGCTTTCTGATTGGCTGGAAGTTAGCTGTTACACACACTAGGCCTCAAAGAACATAGCATGACCTGCTATTGGATAGCAGTGCTGCATCTAAGCGAGCACGTGATTTCCCCCTCCCTCTGCTCCCTCCCTGGAGCAGGCTTCCCACGGAAGGATTCAGGAGACCTTGTTCCCATGCAATCTAGTCAAAACAATACACACGTGACCGTTGCTATCTTGCACCTGCACTTCACGTCACCATGAGAAGGCTGTGCTTTGTAAAAGATGCAATTTGCCAAGACACTTTTGCTTTTTAGAGAAACCCAATTTCCAATTTCATATAACCCAATAAGAAATCTGACAGAAGACACCATGCTCACACCTTGTGCAAAGCCTGTTTAAAGCACATTTGGGTCTGCCCAACCCACTTTCTAAAGTAAGTTTAAATGGAATAAATTTAAAGTGTAAAGAGTGTAAAAAAGTGCAAAATGTAAAGAGACCTTCAGAGCAGCAGAGCATCTAAAGCCACCTGGGTGAGTGTACCTTCGATCTGGGAAAGATTAAAGGAAAAAAGAAGGAAAAAGTTACAAAGATTTAAAAAGAATAAATCGCAAAAAGCTTACCAGGATTTTGGAGTGAGAAAGTTAACAGACTAAAGGGACAGTTGAATTTGGAATATTGCTTCATTTAAAGTATTTTTTAAATTAAATAAATAGATTCTATCTATCTATCTATCTATCTATCTATCTATCTATCTATCTATCTATCTATCTATCTATCTATCTAATCTGTGGGAAAGAAGAATGATTAAACTTGTTAAGGAAGCTGATTGGCTGACTGTGTTAAACAAAGAGATCAGTGGAAAAAGAAGGGAAACATGAAGTTTGGAGCTCATCTGACTACAGAAGTATGGGGTGCTGAAAGGGACTAAAGTGCTATGGGGGGGGAAAAGCCTCTCTTTTATTTTTTCCTCCCCTTTTATGGATTATAAATTTGAAAAATGGTTATTATTAAAGAGAGTGAAAGTTATAGAACGGAGGAGAGGATTGTTGGACCACTCCAGAAGAATATATTGTTTATGACAGAAACATTCACATAAGAGGATACCACTTCGTCGGGCAGCAAATTATCATATAGGTATAAGATGGAGATATATTGAAGTACCCACAATGGAAGATCAAATAACAAGTACTTTTGCGGAATACTGAACCTTTTATGAACTTTTTGCTGAAAATGGAAAGAACTAAAATGATGATTTTTAGATTGGATGATTGTTGAATAAGGGGATGACAGGATTATGATTATATTTAAGAGGGAAGAGGAATAAGAGTTTTTATTGTAACTGCTGTAATGAAGGTCAGAAATCACTTCTTTAATTCTTTATACTTTTCCTTCTTTTTCTTTCTTTCTCGCTTCACATTTTTCTTTTTCTTCTCTTTTAATCTTACTTTATATTATTTCAAGTTTACCTTTTATCTTTGTGTAAAATCTTTAATAAAAATTATATATTATATCGGTTGGCACATAACCAGAAAACAGAAAAGCAAACAAAAACATGTATAGACTTTTTAAAGGAATCCTTCCAAATGAGTATAAAAACATGAATGTTACACAAAATTGAAAGAAAGATTACCTTCCTGGATTTATATCTGTAACTGTTTAATTTAATAAGCATCTTTGATTATTTCTTCTCTTCCCCTTCCTCTATTTTTCTTTCCTATCACTGGACATAGGACTTTAGAATATGTAAAATAGCAGGTCTCTGCCACAAGGAATTTATATCCAGATATTTGACACTTGGAAATATTTGAATATTGTATCTCACATTCTTAATAATGAGATGAGTGCTGGATTGATTCATATGAATTATGCTCTTTCTACTGAAAATCAGAATACATCTTGGTTTATTTTTAAATCAATCCAAATTCTTTTTTAAATCCCCCAAAGAATTGTTTTGTATGGAGCCTGTTTTAGGGGCTATAAGAAAAGTGGAGCTGTACTCTCTAATCTAGGCTTGCATTTCAATTCAAAGTTGCATATTCAACCCATTTGTGCTTATCTTCCAGTAGGAAATTGTATACTCTGTATTTATGGTCATGTGTCCCTTTATATACTGTATATTATGATAGAACAATTTGGTTGCACTAGTTTTTCTTCTAGTGCTTATGAATGAGCTCATTCTTCTTAGTTTCTTTGGATCTCATCTAGTATCTTGTGACATTAACAATAATTATTTTAATGAGTATTTCATTATCTGGTCCTTTTCATTTTATTAATATATGTTTTTTTAATTTAATAAAAGCAGTTAAATTAAAATATAATATGCTAACTGTTGTTTCGTTTGTACTCTGGATTAAAATGGAAAGATTTTACTTATGCCAAAATCTAGAATGAGATTGTACTCTGCATTTAAAAGAATATATACAACTATGTAAGCTATGTTAATGAAAAACATATATCTTATTTGAACTTGCATAAATCTGCCATTAATATTCCTTTCTAATATGCCACATACGTCTGAAACAAAATTCAAAAACAATCTTCATTCTCAGCCTCAATTATATTCTGAATTTTACATAGTTCAAGATTTGTCCCAAAGTGCTACTTTTTTTTTTTCTTAGATGAGTACAGGCAGGGGTTTGTGGTCATCAAAATGATGTTCAGCTATAAGCACCTGTTGTGCTGGCAGTTCTATTTCAGCAATATATGAAAAGACCATATATTCTATATCCCTGAAATACAGTGATTATCCACCTTTCATAATAAGCATTTCTAAAGTTACTCTACATCTGTTAGCTGTACTGCAGAATGCATCAGGGAATCCAGGTGCATCCTTTTACCTCCCTGAAAATGTTGTTATATCCAAATTTATTGTTGATGGGAAAGGATGGTTTGAAAGCTGCTCAAGGGAGCTTGTCTAAATGGCCTAGAATTGTGAATGTATTCCAAGAAGATGGTTTAATTTTAGACTTCTTGGCACCCACTAGCACGCCTAACACATTGTTTGATAGATTACCAGAGTAGATATTAAATCCATATACAAAGGCAATCAAATTACTTTGAAATAGCCAGATTATCTATATCATTCTTAGATTCACATTACAGTAAATTAGCTTTTTGAACCATTTGCATGAGTAGAATGTATGACTGCGAACTGGGGGGATATTTGCAAAACAGTCTAGATATCAAAAAAATTAACATGGGCTTTATAGTTTCCTCTACCTAGATTCTATAAAAACATATTATGAGACCTTATTTTGTGCATTAGAGTAGAATTCCACATAATATACGTAAAATATTAATACAGTCACTGTTAAGCCAGTTTGTCTTTTCTAGCACATGTTGAATAACCTGATTTTTGTGTTCTGAAAGACTGTTGGAAAAAAAACCCCTTTTTTGTGTTCTCATGTTCAGTTCTCTGCATTTCTGATATTTCAGAATAACAAAAAATAATAAAGTTAAAATGTTTAACCCTGCGCAACTAGTGTGTAGAGTCAATACTGATTCTCTACCTCTTGATAGATGCAATTGGCAATTGCATTCTGTGATACAATATTTTATTTTATTTTATTATTTTTTATTTTATTTTATTTTATTTTATTATTTTATTTTATTTTAGTCTGAATTCAAAATGTTAGATTCTAGACCTGCAGAGAATTATATAATTATTTCAATTTCTTAGCTTTTACGGTTGCCTCAGGTATCTTGTAGGCTTACTTTCATAACTGCATCCTTAGGAAGCCATGGTTTAAAATTACTATACCAAAAGTGAATACACTAATTAGAATTTTGTTGTTTATTTGTTCAGTCGCTTCCTACTGGCAATGAAACATCTGCAAGAAAACAACAAGGCTCAGAGAACAGCAAGGACTTCATTTTACTCTATATCTGAGGTCAAACAAAATATAGAAACTAACCATTCTCCCAGGCAATGCAGTATTAGTTTATAATGCTGTTCAGCTGCATGTTTGTGATTGAGCCCATACTCTAGGTCTTAACCAGAACTTAATCATTATCTGATTGCATTATTATGCATTAATCCTATTTATAATCATTCTCTCTCATTTGAATTTAGTACATGTTAACATCACCTACATTTCAGTAAAATTATCATGTCCTATCATCTGTGGGTGGCCTGATCTAAGAATTTTAGATGTTATCAGGCATCTAAACCTGGTTGTGTCAATATGCTTGGGGCAGGATGGAGAAAATACGCTCTTGGGGATGGCTAGTGTCCTAGGGTGGCCATGGAGTGCCCTCCCCATGGACTTAAGAAGTTTCTGCCATTTGGATTCTACTATATTTATTATATTTATAAATTGTTAATTAAGATGTATTTTAGTCTATTTATAATTGTATTTTAATGAGTTATAATCTGTTTGTAAACCACCCAGAGTCTCCCTCGGGGGAGATGGGCGGTGATAAATCAAATAAATAAATAAATATAGTCAAAAAAATTATCCCTGGATGTTGTTCTGGATTCCCATCTCGAAACTATTCAATTCAATCATTTTTTTAAATAATTAATTTCATTATGAACCATTAATTCTACTTCATTTGCCCTTCTCTGGCTAGAATTGTGCTGCCATTCAGTAGCAGTTTTTCTGAGAGGTGAGAATACTGGTGAGGTCAGTCTTTTGGGTGTGAAGCACTGGCCCAACTTACCTTTGCTGACTACTTTGTTACTCTTAGTAAAAAAAAAAATGCTAAAAATCTTCCTTTCTGTGGTCTCTCCCCTCCATTTTTTAAATAATATTTGGTCCCAGTGGAACTCTTCAAGTAGTTAAATAAAGAATCCTCGATTTAGATACTCAGAATTATAGGTCCCAAATCTTTTCGTATTGTTTCAAGGACTACTTTTTCAGCCATTCTGGATCCCCAAATACCTCCATAACATTACCTCTGTCCACACAGAAGAGCATTCATGACAGCAATGTTTAATTCCTTACCATCAGTGCTGACAGAGAGAAGGTTTAACAATATATCCAATTTGGGGCACCTTTGTATTTGCTCAGATTCCAGTACTAAATCAGTGGTTCCAGTACTAAATCAGTGGTTCACATTTTACTTCATTACCTCTTTATGACATTTGGTGTGCAGCCTTTATATATCGGCTTTTTACCAGCTGCACTGGTTGGCCAGATATCAAAATTGTTCACTTCCTATTTTCAATGTTTTTAATTGAAGATTTCCAGAAATAATTATTGTTGCTATTTCTTTTGTTTTGGCCACTTTATTTTATTCAATAAAATAAAGTTATGGATGTTACACTGTGCTCTTGGAGTAGTTTTGACAATATGACCATTCTTGGGAAGATTCACTACTCTTCCAAATATTCTCCATTTCAAGATACATCTCTGACTGTGGATTGATGGAGTCCAATAGCTTTAGAAATCATTTTGTAATCTTTTCCTGACTAGTGCTCATCAACTACATTTTACAGAGGTTTTCAGAAATTTCTTTTGAGCAGGGCATAACATGCCTCTAAAAATCTGTGAAATGAGAATTTCACTGTGATGATGGGAACCAAAGCCATAATATTTATATAGGGCAGAGAAGGCCCTAGTTGTCGCTTCAACTGAATTGATTGAATTAGTGCATGATTACATTTTTTACACTGGTACATCCCATATTGTTTTACTTTGCTTAAGAAATAAATGAAGCAAGCAGAAAACATTAGTGTTATTGTTCACTCAAATTCTTGAGTGTGCTTTATGATGTTCAGATATGACAAAGATAGGCAAATATTCAGAAAGGGAAAAATTCTGTCTTTTTGAGAGAACTGCATATTTATAGATTCAAACATATATATGTTCAAGGATGATAACATTATTACAGAGGTTAAGATGCCAGGCTTGTCGATCGGAAGGTCGCAAGTTTGGAGGTTCGAGACCCTAGCCCCACGTGACGGAGTGAGCTCCTGCACTCGCCCCAGCTCTTGCCAACCTAGCAATTTGAAAGCATGCAAATGCAAGTAGATACATAGGTACCACTTCGGTGGGAAGGTAACAGCGTTCCACACATGTCATGCCGGCCACATGACTGCAGAAGTATCTTCGGACAACGCTGGCTCTTCAGCTTACAAATGGAGATGAGCACCGGCCCCTAGAGTCAGACATGACTGTGCAGGGGAACCCTTACTTTTTTATGACCAAAATAAATATTTATATGTCCTGAAGTGAAACTAGAGTATGACAATGGGAAGCAACAATATGAAAATTCTTTCTGAGACAAAGCATTTCTTGTGTTTTCTTGTGTTTTAATAAGTGTTCAGCATGTGGCAAACTCAGTACTGAAGTTTAATCCTCTATGTACTGTATGTTTGGTAGTTATTATTAATGTATTCATTTGTGGGAAAATGTCAGTGTGAATCTAATGGATTTCCTTGTTTTTAAGCTTTTAGGAGTATTTGATGCTTGTATTGCCTTGAATATGGCTAATTCTGTATATGAATATGTGCTGCCTGTACAATTCAACAGCTTGCCATTTTAATTTACTGAATATACTTCATGAATGATTAATATGAATTGAAGGTACATGTACTCTGTCATGGATTTCCCATCCTGCATTCAGTAAATTTATTGCAGATGTATGAAAAATGGTACTAGTTTCAGTAGTTTCAAACAGTAAATCAATATATTTGGCTGGATAGCGTAGTGGTTAGAGCACCACCTTTGAAGCAAGAGACCGGGGTTCAAACCCCCTAACGGTTCACCTGCCTACCTCAAAAATATGAGTGACACGAACTAAGAGAGTCATGCCGGCTCGGATGTCGCCCGGATTAACAAGGTCTGCATCAGATGTTGGGGAACCAGAGCAATCTGATGATAAGTGGGCTACTGGAACAAACCATACATGGACGAGACAAGAGAACCTGGAATTGATGGAATACTACTACAACAGTAGACATAATGAGAGGGGATATATGAAACGTATGAGGGAACTATGGATGGACAGAAGACCTGCATCCACACTAACTGAGAAACAGCTAGTTACTCAACGCTTCAACTTAGTGAAGAGGAAGCTGCTCTCACAACTTGAGATAGACCAACTACACATTATATCCCAGATTCAAGAAGACCCAGAAGAACAACTGGAGGTGCAGCCAACACCTGAAGCTGGAACGTCACTGCTACCCCCTCCATTACAGAGCACAGCAGCTGATATGAGGCAAAAGATCATGGATAAACTAGCTACAGTCAACTCTCAAGACTGATTACCAAGGCTCAGTGGAGAAGTACCATCAGATAGTATGCTAGAAGATGCCAACAGAGCCCTCACGGCAATCCCTACTATCACTATAACTCAAACCAATGAACTGGTATACGCTACAGCCACTGTAATCCTGGAGATGCTTGGCTACATGATCAAGAAGAACAGCACTATATACCCCCCTGGAAAATGAGGTTGGAGGCTAAGATCAAGGCAACTTGGAGAGAAGTTAGTCAGCTGGTAGAACTACAGAAGGGTGTGGAGATTAAGGATAAGACTCAGCTACTGAAAAAATACAAGGGCCTGACTCCATCTGAAGCCCTAGAGACTGCTAAACAAAGGCTCACAGCACTGGCTACCAGGCTAAGGAGATACACTAGAGAAGCAAAGGCCAAGAAGATAAATGCCCTGTTCACTAAAGAACCATCCAAGGTGTACTCCCAGCTGCAGTGCAACAACACAGTAACAGCAGAGCCACCAACAGCAGAAATGGAACAGTACTGGAAGAACATATGGGAGAAAGAGAAGACACATAACAACAGTGCAAAGTGGCTGCAGGACCTGAAAGCAGACCACAGAAATCTCCCAGAGCATGAACCAGTCACCATCACAGTAGCAGATATCCAACAGTGTGTCAAGAACATGAAGAGCTGGACAGCACCTGGCCCAGACATGATCCACACTTACTGGCTAAAGAAACTAACAGCAGTGCATGAAAGCCTAGCAGCACAGATGAACCAGCTGCTATCAGCAGGCTCCCACCCATACTGGCTAACACAAGGTAGGACAGTGCTGATCATGAAAGACCCCAACAAGGGAACAACACCTTCCAACTACCGGCCAATAACCTGCCTTCCCACAACATGGAAAGTCCTATCAGGCATAATAGCCGCCAAGCTGCAGGACCATATGGCCAGTACATGAGCACAGCTCAGAAGGGCATTGGGAACAACACCAGAGGCTCCAAACACCAGTTGGTCATAGATAGAGCAGTTGCCCAAGACTCAAGGTCTAGACAGACCAATCTGAGCATAGCCTGGATTGACTACAGGAAAGCCTACGACTCAATGCCACACACATGGATCTGTGAATGCCTGGCGCTATACTAAGTCAACAGGACATTAAGGACCTTCCTCAAGAACTCAATGGAACACTGGAAGTCAACTCAAGACAGCTCACACAAGTGGCCATCAAGTGTGGCATATACCAAGGTGATGCACTGTCCCACTGCTGTTCTGCATGGGTTTGAACCCCCTCAGCCAGATTATCACAAGAACTGGATACGGATACAAGTTCAACAGTGGAACTATCATCAGCCACCTCCTCTACATGGATGACATCAAGCTGTATGCTAAGAGTGAACAAGACAATGACTCACTGATCCACGTGACATGGATCTACAGTGAGGACATTGGGATGTCATTCAGACTAGAGAAGTGTGGCCGGATGGTAGTAAAGAGAGGGAAGGTAGTTAAGACTGATGGAGTGGAACTACCAGCAGGCCACATAGCAGACATACAGACCAGCTACAAGTATCCCACAGTCACATGGGAACCACAATGAGGAGGCAAGGAAGACAGCAACATCCATCATTTGGACTTCATTTGAAGTTCATTCAGTCACCCTTTGGTGAGAATTTCTGAAGCCCCCTTTAAACTACGTGAGTTGTTCTCCTTTGTTCCTATCCAGTTTTGTCATCCTGCCATCTTTGCCCTTCTTTGTCTCTTTTTGTCTTTCTTGTTTTTAATATTTCAAACAATTTGCAAACTGCCCAAATTCACTGGAAATCAGGCAGATGATGATGATGATGATGATGATGATGATGATGATGATGATGATGATGATTTTTTTCTCTGTTGGTGGACTCCAACATGCCATTGATGTTGGGGAGGATTTTTCTTGTTGTTGGTTGCAATATTTATGTTGTTGTTTGGGATGATGTGCCTTTCTGATGAAATTGAGTGGATATTTGTTGTGTTGAAAGATGTCACATGGTTTATTTTTGCTTTCTGTCATTCTGGTAGGTTTTATGCAGTGCTTTATGGCTCATCTGAATAGGTCTTTAGAGAGTTCTTTTGTGGGCTGTTGGGTTGTTACAATTGTGAGATGAGGATTTGGTTTGTGTAGGCTGCTTTCTGGTGGACTTGAGTTTGTAGCATGCTGACACGGATGACGATGTCTAGGAAGGGTAGTCTGTTGTTGTTTTCTTCTTTTGTGAATTTGATTCCATCAAACAAGTGGTTAAGTTATATGCAGGAACAGCATAGACTGAATGGCACAACCAAGTAGCTGGCATTGTGTACAGGAACATCTGCACAGCATATGGGCTAGACCCTCCAAAGTCCAGATGGGAGATTCCATAGAAGGTTGTGGAGAATGACAGGGCTAAGATCCTGTGGGACTTCCAGATCCAGGCAGACAGGCAGGTACTGGCCAATCAACCAGACATTGTGGTAGTGGACAAGGACCAGAAGATGGCGGTGGTGATAGATGTAGTGGTGCCAAGTGACAGCAACATCAGGAAGAAGGAGTATGAGAAGCTGGAGAAGTACCAGGGCCTGAACTGGAGAGGATGTGGAAAGTGAAGGCCAAAGTGGTCCCAGTGGTGGTAGGAGCACTCGGGGCTGTGACTCCTAAGCTGGGAGAATGGCTCCCACAGATCCCAGGAGAAACATCAGAGCTCTCTGTCCAGAAGAGTGCAATGCTAGGAACAGCTAAGATACTGTGCAGAACCCTCAGCCTCTGGTAGAGGACCCGAGGTTGAGGAAGACACATACCACCCATAGGGGTGAGAAGGGAATTTTATACACACACACATACATACACACACTTGTAGCAGAGTGTATAAGTAACAAATTATACACAGGTAGCCAATTGGAAAGACTAAGATAAAGATCTTCAGTAGCTGTTGTGATTAGAAGATGGACTTAGTAGATGAGTGTCACACATATGTCGATTACATGTAGGACTGTGTATTATGTCTGACGCTTTCTGTGTGAAGGAAGATTAGTGAAATTACATTGTGTCTTTTGACAGCTGATTGATGTTCATGGATATATTCTGGGATAAGTTCTGCTGCTCTTCTACTGATACAGCTTATACAATCGTGTTTGAAGTCCTTCTATTTTATTTTTAGATGACTGCTGTTTTCATTTAGTACTGGATCTTTGGGTTTGCTTTGTTGGTTTGTGTGCTACAGTTTGTGTGCTACAGTTACTCCAAATGGTTGAGATTCATTTGGACTTCATTTGAAGTTCATTCAGTCACCCTTTGGTGAGAATTTCTGAAGCCCCCTTTAAACTACGTGAGTTGTTCTCCTTTGTTCCTATCCAGTTTTGTCATCCTGCCATCTTTGCCCTTCTTTTGTCTCTTTTTGTCTTTCTTGTTTTTAATATTTCAAACAATTTGCAAACTGCCCAAATTCACTGGGAATCAGGCAGATGATGATGATGATGATGATGATGATGATGATGATGATGATGATGATTTTTTTCTCTGTTGGTGGACTCCAACATGCCATTGATGTTGGGGAGGATTATTCTTGTTGTTGGTTGCAATATTTATGTTGTTGTTTGGGATGATGTGCCTTTCTTTTTTCTTTTTTATTAAGTTTTATTAGGTTTTTAGGTATACAAAGCTAAAAGATAAAGATGAAACGGAAAAAGAAATACAAATTAAAAGAAAAGAAAAAGAAAAGTGCAGTAAAGAAAAAGAAAAAAAGAATAAAGAAAAAGACATACACAGAAATTAGATGACCTCCGATACGTCTATGGTCATAAGAATAAAATAGATAGTTTGTTTTAACATGCTGGCTATTCATATAACATTCATATATTTTTCCTTGTCTATTATGTACTATTTATCTATAATCTAATCAACAAAAACTCCATATTTAGCTTTACTCCTCCTGCTTTTTGCAAATAGTCCATCAAAGATTTCCACTCATTAAAGAATAATAATTAAAATTTTCTTTTAGTAGGCAAATCAATTTGTCATTTTCTGCCATTTCTAGTAGTTTCAACATCCATTCCTGTATTGTTGGTACACTTTAATTTTCCCAAAACTATACATATATAGATATACCCAACTATACTATTATACTATGCATATAGAAATAAAAAGAAAAGGATTTTTCTATTTATACAACCCAGATTCCAAACAAAAAGAAAGAAAAAAAATTCTGATTTAATTCTTTTAAGTTATACCCAACCCTACTATTTTTGATCTCTCGCTATAATATTTCTTCAGATTTTGTTCTTTTATAGCTTTTCTCACAAAATATCTTGACAGTTTCTTATCTCTAACGTAACGTGATTCAACTCTAAAAATTTTATCTATCTCAGAGTCCATGTCTTCTTCTTCTGTCTCTAAATGTTGAACTAACGTATCAACTATATATTTTCTCATATTCTCATCTAATTTTTCCAGAGCTCCTATCAAACTCAAAATACATTCTTCTTCTCTCATTTCTGGTAATACAATAGCATCTAAATTATATTCCATAGTAATAGAATCTGATTTAATCTCCAATTTCTTAACCTGGCCTTGTGTCTCTTTAAAATCCCCTGGAAGAATATTTGCAATTTCTTTGACAGTCTGTATTTCATTTCTAAATTCTTTTTCTGAGTCTTCCTTCATCACTTCCATTTTCACTTCTACTTGTTGATCTAAAATATTGTCCATCTTTTTATCTATTTTTATATCAAAAGAAGTAATTAAGTCATCCATCCAGGTAACATTTAAAATATCCATCTTTTCCTCCAAGGCAGTAGTAAAATCATCTATTTTTGGAATCAGTGCTGTAATCGCATCCAATATTTTTCCCATATCTGATGTTGGTACTTCTGAAGGTGCAGCCATGGACTCCATTTCCTTATATCTATCCCTCTTCACTCTTGCAACCGCAGTAACCAGGTTGTATATATTATTCCTGTAAAGAGAAAAGAAAAATAACAAAAGACAAAGGAGAACCACCATAAACATAAAGAGTTCCCTTGCGGGGAGATGGAGCGGTATATAAATTGAAACATAAATAAATTAAATAAATAAATAAAATAAACAATAAAAAAAGGGAAAAGGAGGGATAAAAAATTATTAGGGATTCAAAAGAAAAAAGGAGGGAAGAGAGGAGAAAAAAAATCCAAATACAATAAAAAATTAAAAAATAAAAGTAATACTGCTTTTTCTTAATAGATACTGCATAAAAAAAAAGGGCAAAATGTACTTTGGTAAAATCAACAATTCTCACATAAAAGAAAAATAAAAGATAAAAGTACAACGGGTAAGTCCTTTAGCTGTAGTCAAAATATCCTTGAAAATGTAATAACAATCCAGTTCTCAGGCAAGCTTATAATCACAAATCCCAAAGAGGAGAGAGAGAGGAAAAAAAAAAAAGAAGGGGGGGGAATAGGAAAAAACCCCAACTCCAAATGTCTTCACTCTCCAAGACAAAAAGCAACAAGGAAGTCCACTAAAATCCCAAATAATAAGAAAATTCCCAAAACTGTTTAAAACAAAAATATTCCAAAAATACCCATTATAATCCAAATAATTTCCAAGCACATTACAGAAAAAAGAAGGAAAAAAAAATACCATTTCAAGATGAAAAGCAGAAAGGCAATGAAATAAGATAAAAGGCAGACATTAACCCATTTGAATTCAAAATCCAGAGAGGAAAATAGATTAGCCCCACTTCAGTAAATAAGCCATTCGTTAATAGTCAATGTCACTCCATTTAACTTCCAAGTAAAGTCATTGTTCTTTAAGCTCCCACCGTTTCTCAAGTCGTCTTTAGCAAGAAAGTTACACAATCACCAGCAGCATCAGTCATGTCCATAGAAGGATCTTAGCAGATAATATGTAAAGTTAAAATAAACACAAATATAAAACAGTGACTAAAAGTGCTGAATTTAGGTGCTACTCATCTGAAAAGATTTCGCTGTTTCCTGTAGAGCAATAACGATGGTCCTTCCAGTCGCTTTCGTCGCTTCAATTTCCTTTTTCCTGTGGTGGAAAAACGGGAATTGGGAAAGAGCAACGATCCCAGCGACCCTTGTGGTTTATCTTCTGATCCCCTTCTCTTCAAAGGGGAGGTTTCAGCAGTTTTATTTCTTTAAAAACCGCTGCAAACAGGCAAACAGCTGAGCCGAGCCAGGAGCGCTCAGTTCAACGCACCGGCGTCTTCAGCACCCGGAAGCGCTCTCCGGATGATGTGCCTTTCTGATGAAATTGAGTGGATATTTGTTGTGTTGAAAGATGTCACATGGTTTATTTTTGCTTTCTGTCATTCTGGTAGGTTTTGTGCAGTGCTTTATGGCTCATCTGAATAGGTCTTTAGAGAGTTCTTTTGTGGGCTGTTGGGTTGTTACAATTGTGAGATGAGGATTTGGTTTGTGTAGGCTGCTTTCTGGTGGACTTGAGTTTGTAGCATGCTGTCACTTTTTCTGCTGATGACGATGCCTAGGAAGGGTAGTCTGTTGTTGTTTTCTTCTTTTGTGAATTTGATTCCATCAAACAAGTGGTTAAGTTGCATGAGTTTTCTGTGATAATGAGAAAGGCATCATTTATGTAGCAGAGTCATATTTTGGGTTGAATTAGTAGGTATACTATTGTTTCTAGTTGTTTCATTACTACTTCTGTTGTAAGTCCTGAGATGAGAATCCCCTTAGGGTCCATCTGATCTCAAACTGAACATACATGGTGAGGCATAGGTCTACAAGTTCCATAAAGTTTGATTTTTTTTTAATTTTTGTTTGTTCAGTTAGGTTGGGTGTGTTGTGTAGCAGCAATGAAATTGTTTCTCTGGATAGTTTAGGTCGATCAATATGAAGAGAGCAGTGAAATAAAAAAATATGATGATTTCATCCTCTTCTATTGTCATTTATTTATTTTATTTGAGGCATAGTAGTTGTGAATTGATATAGTGAATACAACTGTCTACTAAGTGTTTGAGTTTCTTTGGCCAGGTCTTTGTATAGGTTGTATGTAGGTGTTCATGGCAGCAATATAATAGGTTAGAGTAGGATGTTAGATTTATATACTTTATAATCTCTGGAGAGGTCTGGGAGAGTAGGTCCATTCTTTGTTGTTCTTGTCTTGTGATTTGTTCCCTTTTGAGTTGATGTGTTGAGGGTGGACTTGGTTCTCTAAGTTTTTGTCTAGGGTTATTGTTTATTGGGTTGTAGGTTCTATTGTCATTTAGTAGATATTGTACTTTGGGTAATTATTGTGCTCTGTCTGCAAAGGACTGTGGTGTATCCTTTGTTTTCTGGAAGGACTGTGATGGTTCTGTCATTTTTCAGGGCTTCAGATTTTGATTCTAAAAAAGGTGTTTGGAAATGGCAGTGGCTCAAATGCAGCACCTACCTGCAACTTGCTAAATCATATTCCTGATTTTCCCAGGAAGTGGAAGATTGGCAGAGGACTGAAAAAGGTGATGAGCAGAAGCAGTAGCAATGGTAGCTACCACCATTCTGCCAGGTATCAATAGAGAGACTAAGGGAAGATTGGCAGATGGCCACAGCTGGAGGCTGTATTTCAGTTGAGAAAAACTGGAAATACTCTCAAGGGAGTCCATTGCATATATTTAACTTTTCTATTTTGGGTGTGCAAGTTGGTTAAAAATTATGTGTCAATATGGTAGCATGGCATATTTGTGTTATCTGTTAAATCCAAGAGAAGCTACTTCAATTTAATAGAAACATTTTATCTGCAAATAGTCACCCTGATTTCAGCAGAGCATAAATGAAACAACTAATCATTTAGAACAACTTTAGACAACTTATTTCTTTTATAATGATAGTTTAATGCACATACTAGCTTTTAAAAAAAAGAGTCAAAAAGAAAAGAAATAAACTAGCAATAAGAGCAAGTAATGTAGCAAAGTGCTTCAGAAGACATGCCAGTTATTTATATAGTTACTGTGATAAATAAAAAAATGCAATTATTCTGAGATACATAGTGCAGTTATTTACTTTTTAGCTTTACATAATCCCTTTTCTTTTTCTCTCAGATAAGTAAAATACTTATTCAAACAATTTTTTTAAAAATGGACACTTTTTCAGTTAATTGTATGACATGGAATGTTGACAGGTGCTCCATCCAATACATGCTTAAAGTATGGGATTATGCTCAAGCAATTTGCCTCCCTCTGTGCACATCTATTTTGTGAAAGAATCTACATGTCCAAAATGAGCATGTTACTGGGGCCGCAGCATCTTGCAAGGTTGCCGCTCTCCTGGTTGGACACCACAAGTACATAGTTTATGTGTGTAAAATATCTTTTATAAATGACATTGCATGCATGAAGACGGGGGCAGGCGGGTGGGGGGACGACCCTGAATAAACATCCCTCAACATTGGTGTACTAGATGTTCTAGATCAGCTTCATCTGGAAGAGCAGATGTTTTCCACCCTTATGTAGAAGAGGATGGTCTCACATAATTTTTGTCTCTTCCCTTATATGCTTGTTGACTGCATAGCAGTGTAGTTAATGGCTCTTTCTTATGGTGCATTACACACAATTGGTGGAGCATGAAGATCACAGGAATTTTCTATGTGAACTAAGGCAATTTTCAATTTAAAAAAAACCTCCTTAATTGCTGCCCCACTTCTGTGGAACAGCATGCCTGCTGATATCTGCATGGTTCCTTCCCTGCTGTTTTTTAGGAAGACCATTAACATGTGGTTATTCCAGCAAGCCTTGGGGGTTGAGACGTTGTGATACATATGGTTTGATTTTTATTCTATACTACACAACCCTGTGACCCATTGGGTCAGCCTTTCAGAAGAAGGTAGTGCATCTGATGTGATCAGAATTAACATTAAATTTTAGGCTGACCATATTTTTTTTACCCTAATGCTGGACGTCCTGTGATCATCTAAGAAGAATGTATATCATAAATACAAAAATGATTGTAGTGGCAAATGAACTTCAATAATAAGTCAATATTTACTTACCTAAACAGATAAACAGAATGACCATGGGTGGGCAACAAAGCAGTGGGAGTAGGAGTGACTTCCGACTTCCTGCTGGCTTCCCCATTGACATTGCTTGTGGAAAGCTGGCAGGGAGCATCAGGAACCACGATCACATGACTGCGGGGATGCTGCAACAGCCACAACTTTGCAAATAAAATGGATGTGAACATCATGGAAATTTCAATTATTAGCAATAGGTCCCAGTTTTTTAATTCATTCTTTAAGTTAGAGGATTTTAGGTAACTTGATTCAAAACTTGTTGCAGTATAGTGCACCGTTTGGGCTAACCTGAGGGGACAGACAGACAAACAGATAAACACAATGATAGTATTAATAGTATATAGATTTTAACCTGATTTACATATTGTGGGATATATGCCACTCAGAGACATTCACAACTGGAGTTGTCTAAAGGGCCAGAAATAAATAAAAATTTTACAGAGACAGACACCCATTTTGATTTGGTTGCAGTTGTTGGCAGCAGTGCATTCATGTTTCCATCTATATTGTTTAGACATAGGCCAAGATATTATCTGTCCTGCACACACAGTTCCAACCAAACAAGGATTGTATATGTACTTGCAATTTACATGTGTTGATCACTATTGCTTGTTTTTTTAAATATAAATGACATTGCATGCATGAAGACAGAGGGACAGGTGTACTTGTTTTTTTTACACCATCATATCTATTTTCAGTACTTTTTAATAAATCTCTGAAAATGTAATATAAATCTTTACAGCCTTCTGAACAACAGATTTATTTTACCAGCATTGCAAGCTAGCAATAGGATTAAACAGGATAAGTCATTATCACCCACCCTGACAGTTAACTTTAATATGAAAATGGATTTTTGAATAAAGTGTTCAGCATTCACGTTAAGAGTGGGGATGTCCAAAGAGCTTAACATTTGTTTTATTGGGATTAAAATATAAAATAAAAAACTATTTTCAGATTTTTAGATCTGGTGCAGAAAGTGAAATAGTTTTGCCTCTGAAAAATATATGTGTTTAAATTTTACAAGTCAGTATAAAAAGGTGAATTAACTGTAACTACTGGCATTCTCCCTAATCCAGAGTATAGAAGCAACTGTGGAACAGTAAATTGTGGACTGCCTATTAAAGCAAATCCAGGTTGCTTCATTATGTCATTGACAGCATGCCATTCTGCTTTGTCCTCCCTGCTTTCCACTGCCCCTCTGACTCTTTGCAACCACCTTTAACTGTCAAGGATAAGATTCCCATATGGTCCGGTTCTATTGCAATATAAAATAAAAGGACTGTGTTGCTCCTCGGAAAATCTCTTGTATAGTTATATTAACAATAATACTTTAATATGGAAGTGTCTATTTAGTGCAGTTGAACTTGACTCAAAGCAGCCTTTACTGTACCTTTCTAATATTTTGCTATCCTCCATTCATTCTACACTGAAGTTCTGTGTTTTTTAATTGCCTTATTCTTTGAAAAGCCAATGAACATAACAGTTGGCCTGAATATTTCTTCTAGCAAATAAGGTGTTTATATTTTGACAGGATCCTGTTAACTGCATAAAACCAGCATCTACATCTTTATATATCCAGCAATACCTCTGTCAGTTCCAGTTGTTTCTGATACCCAGATTTGTTTTAAGTTTCTTCACTAGCTTTTCAAATCCCCTTTTATAGAGAATGAAATTTCATATGGATGAGGGAAAACTTCATTGGATTTGTATTCTGAAGCAGACTCATATAATCTGCAAACCTCATTAATGTGCAGATTGCAGCATCTTGCAATTGTACTGAATCTCACAAAGGCTGAATTTCCTATATTTTGCCCTCTTTTTTTGCAATATATACTAGCTGCATATATCAATTAGAAAATAACACACACTTTGAAATTGGAACACAAATGGCCTTGGAGCCACATCACATTATGACATGGCATTCTTCCCAGAAAACACTGTATGGGTCCATGAAGCCATTTTACCTTGTCCTTCAGAGGACTGATATATCATCATGTAGCATCATAATGTGGCCTCTTTTAAGCACAGGGCAAGAGATAGAAGGAGAAAAAAAAGTAGAAAACTAAGTCCTTGGGTAACTTTTTGATTATTTTATTAATTTTTTAAAGTCTTTGATTCTCAGTTCTTTAATTCTGGAATGGAGGTAACAAATTTAGGTTCCAAATCATGAAAGAGAGATGGATTAGAGTAAATTTGGTTGTCCATCCCTAGGACCTCCTACATACATATACACAGTGTTACAGACTTAAGATTGGGTTCAATTACAGCTCATTAAATATCAGACATAAATTAATTTAATTAATTAATTAAATTTGGACACGACTGTGCAGGGGAAACTTTAACCTTTTTAATGATTTGAAACTTTCATTACAGCATTTTTAAACATTTTATCATGTATAGGTACCTCACTTCTATAAATCTTGGGGTTATAAATAAGGCAAATTTATATAAAAATTCAAATGGTGAAATATTTGAGTGGAATAGTTATTGCTATAGTGAATTTTGAAATGGTACTGTTATCATTGATTTTTCAACATATCGAAACAATGTAGTAAAGAAATAATTACAGAAGGGAAATAAGAATGAAGGTGTTTGGATAAGAGACACAACAAAGAATAAAATTCAAATTCCCTGCATCTTGCAGGAGCAAAGTTGGAGAAATATAGTTTATGCTGAAGCTCATAATACTTGGTAATCTCAGATAACATTTTAAAATAATTTTCTTTATCCCAATAATGGCAGGTTTATTGATTTTGTGGTGTAAATTTGCCCCCGGTGAATTTCTTTCTGTGATTATTTGTTTTCCTAGATAACCAGAACAGGGACAAAAAGAATTGAAACTGAAGGCAGGAGAAAAAAGAATGATGATTCTTTACACATGTATTTCTGTTGTTGTTGTTTGAGAGGGGCAATAGGTGCATATAAATTACCATGAATGATTCTTGCATTTGTGGATTTGAGCATTTAAAATACAAATGTCCTAGTTAAATATTGTGCGATATTACAATGCAAGTGAGAGCCACTGTGGGGTAGTGGTTATGGTACTGGACCAGGAACAGGGAGCTCCTCTCTTAGGCATGAAAACCAGCTGGGTGACTTAGCTCTCTCATCCTTAAACTGGGAAGTTGAAAAGCATCTACTGTATCTGTCAACCTGTACTAGACCAACTTGGTAGATTACACTTCAGATCCTTCAAGTGAGGATTCCTACATCCTGCAGTTGATTGATTCAGGCTGATAACTATAATTAGAATGCAGAAAGTTAAAATACCTGATTAAGTATTTTCAATTTTAGATCCACAGAAAAAAATCTTTCTTTTTATGAAGTGTTTATTTTTTAAATAAACATTTTACCATAATTTAGAAGTATTTCATAGATGTTTTGAATGGAATAACATAAAATGTTTTGGCATTGGTATTGTTTATGTATCTGAAATTGCTTTTTAATATTTAAAATAGTTGTAATATTTATCACAATCATGCTTTTAATAAGCTTGTTATTCAAGACCCTCCAGTATGACACCAGTAGAGTGCTTGGTTAGTTTGATTATAAATTATTTTCAGATTTCTATTTTATTAGAATTAATATACTTGTTTGTGGACCAGCAAGGTCAACTACCATTGGTGATAAAAGTACATAACTTTATAATATTTGTGTGTTCTTCTTGGAAATATATAACATTTTACAGAACAGTTAATGGTTTGGATTGTATTTATAACCAAAATACGACACTAATATAATTAAACTATAATTCTTTATTGTATTATCTCTATTCCCATTGATGTAAAAAGCACTAGGATGTTTCTGGCTAAAATACTAGATATGTATGCCTGTATACTTAAAAGCAAGTCCATTGGATTCAGTAGGTGTAGCTGTAAAACATTCTACAATATTTCATAGTCTTGCATTTGATATGAATCACTACATTATTTTTGTAAATATTATTCAGACTTTTAAAAACTCCATTATTTAGATTTAAGTGATTTTTCCACCTTTTCTTGACTCACTCACTGCACAGCTGCCCGGTAGAAGAAATATATGAGTCTGTTAAGGCAATATGCTCTAAATAAATCTCTTGAATTCTCTCCTTTGCAACAAGCCATACACCCAACATCAACAACAAAAGGATTTTGGATAAGTGGACAGTGTCATTTTCTTATTCATATTGTCTGGATCACTGCCTGCTGAAATTGAACCAGAGTGCTTGAGCACATCTCTGCTTTGAACTATGATAAGGAACAGTGTTTGCAGGGAGAAAATGTGCTAAAAATTCTCCTGGACAAAAATGCTTTTGACATACACACACACACTGTACTCCCCAGTGGCCATAGATAACCTAGTATAGTATGAAAAAGATTGGCTTTGCTCTGGTTCGTGACCACTATTTGCCTTTCAGTCACTATCACATTTGTCAGTTTTCCACTAATCTTTTCCTAGTTGAATTCACTGCTTCATTTAGTAGTAGAGAAGCCACCCAGAGTCACTTGTTGAGATGGGCAGCTATAGAAATCGAATGAATGAATAAATAAATAAATAAATAAAATTGTCTTTAAAATGTCTTGAATAAGCTACCATTAGCAAAAGTTACAATCTATTTATTTATAATCTGCTGGATATGAGATTCTTTTTAATACAATTTTTATTGAAAGTTTTAACAGCAATAATAAGAACTAATACAAACTAAAATAGAACAGAGAAAACAAAAAGGAAAGAGAGAAATAAAAGAAAAAGCTAAAAGTGCAATAAGAAAAAAAGTAGAAGAAAGTAAAAAAGAGAGAAAGATATAAAGATATAAAGAAGTGACTTCCGATATTCTTCACAGCAGTTATAAGTACAGTTATATTTTAATCTCTCTCTCTAAAGTTACATCATGACTCTCTTGTTTCTATAATCCATCCTGTCAAATCATCAATATAATTTGCTGGATATGAGATTCTGATACTGACCTCTGCTTGGTATTTTATAGGCTTGATTCATTAGAAGAAATAATAATAATAATAATAATAATAATAATAATAATAATAATACATTGTATACCACTTGACTTCCAGAGGCTCTGGGCAGTTAAATGGCTTAGAAATATGTTTTTGGATATTTGAAGGCTGCCATCCATAATCACTTTTCCTGGGAATAAATTGTGTGGGACTTCTGAGTCATGACATAGAATGATATTAATATTAAATATTGAAGTTGTTTAAAATATCTTCAGAAAATTGTCATCTACATGTGTATCAAAAATATTTTTATTTATTTATTTATTTTATTTATTATTTCAATTTATTCCCCGCCCATCTCCCGTGCAAGGGACTCTGGGCGGGTTACAACAATTGAAAATTTAAAAACTATACAAATACAATATCTAAAAATACATCCAATAATAAAATACATGAAATCCAAGATGGATTGGGGACCGTAGGATAGATCGTATTACTAGGGGCCAGCCAACCCCAGGAGGCACTACCGCCTCTGTCATCTCAGGCCCGGCGGCATATTGCCTGAAAACTCTCAGAAAAAATGCTGGGGTACAAACACCTATAACAGACTTGAGCAAGCTATTCCACAAGGAGAAATTATGTCAAATGAACTAGAAACTGAGGTGTGATGTAATTAGCAGTAAAACATGTGAGGATCAGAAAGTCAAGGAAAAAACCCATGAAGTTTAATCAGATATGTGCACAACACATACTCCCTGTTTGATTATAAAGTGGAGGGAGAGACAGAATGTATGGGAGACTGAAAAAATATAATTAGATATAACCAGTTCCTTTCTCTTACTTGTCCACATTGGCTGACATTTTTCCTGAGTCCAACTCAGTACAGGAAGTGAACAGGAACAATAATGCATTCAAACAGCAAAGTTCAGAGAAAGGGATTTTTTTCATCTTCAGTGCATTTAATTTAAGGATTCATTGTTAATCCCTACGTCTGCTATATAGCAAAACTGGGAAAGATGAGTATGTCGATGAAGATTCTCAGTCATCCAGGTGGAATTGTCTGTAGGTTGAATCATGGCAACTGGATTTCTTTCTTTTGGTTGAAACGTTTCGCTGCTTGTCCAAGTAGCTTCTTCAGTCTGGGCAAAAGTTGGTTAGGGGACCCCATATATGTCTTCCAGGGTGGCTGTATTGACCTTACACCTGATTGGCTTGTTAATTGGGCAATTGAGGTGTAGATGGTCTTTAGGATGTCTTACTCCTAAAACCTTTATTCATCCCCAAGTGGATTGTTAAATGTGGCCTTGCTGGTGAACTTGTGAAGTGGTCTTAATCTTCCTGGGGACTAATGAAATAGCAGCATGATAAATGCGGGACAAGTTGTGCCTGAGGTCTCCGCCTCTATTGAGGGAAGGATTTTACACTTTGGCATGAATGGATTCCTTAACCCCTCTCTCAAACCACCTATCTTCCCTGTCCAAAATGTGAACATTAATGTCCTCAAATGAGCATCCTTTTTCTTTTAGATGAAGGTAAACTGCTGATTCTGGTCCAGTGGTGTTGCTCCTCCTGTGTTGGGCCAGTCTCTTGTGTAAAGGCTGTTGGGTTTCTCCAACAACAACAACTTTATTGATTAGTCTTACGACCATATCAAAGATAAAACGAGATAACAAGAGTACAATTTTACTGATAAAATTGATAACAATACACCAAAATGTTCCATTTTGATAAAGGAAATGTGATAATTAAATAACCTGAAATAATGATAAATACAATACGTGTATATCTAGTCAAAATTCAAATGAGTTCATCACCCCTACATGACACTCCAATCTGTTCAATATAACGGGCTCTCAGCTGAACTGCCTTGTCTACAGACTTGGCAGTCCTATTCACAATAAAAGTATTTGAGCCCGAAAGAAAATAAGATAATCTGAGATTAGAATCCCAGTGTGCTGTTCTTTCCA